>CM077928.1:1552500-1780000 GCA_039797435.1 Crotalus adamanteus
TACGTAGGTAGGTAGATAGATAGATACAGATAGGTAGGTAGGTAGATAGATAGATAGATAGAGATAGGTAGGTAGGTAGGTAGATAGATAGAGATGGGTAGGTAGGTAGGTAGATAGATAGAGATAGGTAGGTAGGTAGATAGATAGATACAGATAGGTAGGTAGGTAGATAGATAGATACAGATAGGTAGGTAGGTAGATTGATAGATAGAGATAGGTAGGTAGGTAGATAGATAGATAGAGATAGGTAGGTAGGTAGATAGATAGATAGAGATATGTAGGTAGGTAGATTGATAGATACAGATATGTAGGTAGGTAGATTGATAGATAGAGATAGGTAGGTAGGTAGATAGATAGATAGAGACAGGTAGGTAGGTAGGTAGATAGATAGAGATAGGTCGGTAGGTATGTAGATAGATAGAGATAGGTAGGTAGGTAGATTGATAGATAGAGATAGGTAGGCAAGTAGATAGATAGATAGATAGAGATAAGTAGGTAGGTAGATTGATAGATAGAGATAGGTAGGTAGGTAGGTAGGTAGGTAGATAGATAGATAGATAGATAGATAGATAGATAGATAGATAGATAGATAGATAGATAGAGATAGGTAGGTAGGTAGATAGATACAGATAGGTAGGTAGGTAGATAGATAGATACAGATAGGTAGGTAGGTAGATAGATAGATAGAGATAGATAGGTAGGTAGATTGATAGATACAGATAGGTAGGTAGGTAGATAGATAGATAGATACAGATAGGTAGGTAGGTAGATAGAGACAGATAGGTAGGTAGGTAGATATATAGATACAGACAGGTAGGTAGGTAGATTGATAGATACAGATAGGTAGGTAGGTAGATAGATAGATAGAGATAGGTAGGTAGGTAGATTGATAGATAGAGATAGGTAGGCAGGTAGATAGATAGATAGAGATAAGTAGGTAGGTAGATTGATAGATACAGATAGGTAGGTAGGTAGATAGATAGATAGAGATAGGTAGGTAGGTAGATAGATAGATAGAGATAGGTAGGTAGGTAGATAGATAGAGTTAGGTAGGTAGGTAGGTAGATAGATAGCTACAGGTAGGTATGTAGGTAGATAGATAGATACAGATAGGTAGGTAGGTAGATAGATAGATACAGATATGTAGGTAAGTAGATAGATAGATAGAGATAGGTAGGTAGGTAGGTAGATAGATAGATAGAGATAGGTAGGTAGGTAGATAGATAAGTAGAGATAGGTAGGTAGGTAGATTGATAGATACAGATAGGTAGGTAGGTAGGTAGATAGATAGAGATAGGTAGGTAGGTAGATAGATAGATAGAGATAGGTAGGTAGGTAGATTGATAGATACAGATATGTAGGTAGGTAGATTGATAGATAGAGATAGGTAGGTAGGTAGATAGATAGATAGATAGAGACAGGTAGGTAGGTAGGTAGATAGATAGAGATAGGTCGGTAGGTATGTAGATAGATAGAGATAGGTAGGTAGGTAGATTGATAGATAGAGATAGGTAGGCAGGTAGATAGATAGATAGACATAAGTAGGTAGGTAGATTGATAGATCGAGATATGTAGGTAGGTAGATAGATAGATAGATAGATAGATAGATAGATAGATAGATAGATAGATAGATAGAGATAGGTAGGTAGGTAGATAGATACAGATAGGTACGTAGGTAGATAGATAAATACAGATAGGTAGGTAGGTAGATAGATAGATAGAGATAGATAGGTAGGTAGATTGATAGATACAGATAGGTAGGTAGGTAGATAGATAGATAGATACAGATAGGTAGGTAGGTAGATAGATAGATACAGATAGGTAGGTAGGTAGATAGATAGATAGAGATAGGTAGGTAGGTAGGTAGGTAGATAGATAGAGATGGGTAGGTAGGTAGGTAGATAGATAGAGATAGGTAGGTAGGTAGATAGATAGATACAGATAGGTAGGTAGGTAGATAGATAGATACAGATAGGTAGGTAGGTAGATTGATAGATAGAGATAGGTAGGTAGGTAGATAGATAGATAGAGATATGTAGGTAGGTAGATTGATAGATACAGATATGTAGGTAGGTAGATTGATAGATAGAGATAGGTAGGTAGGTAGATAGATAGAGACAGGTAGGTAGGTAGGTAGATAGATAGAGATAGGTCGGTAGGTATGTAGATAGATAGAGATAGGTAGGTAGGTAGATTGATAGATAGAGATAGGTAGGCAGGTAGATAGATAGATAGAGATAAGTAGGTAGGTAGATTGATAGATAGAGATAGGTAGGTAGGTAGATAGATAGATAGATAGATAGATAGATAGATAGATAGATAGATAGATAGATAGATAGATAGATAGATAGAGATAGGTAGGTAGGTAGATAGATACAGATAGGTAGGTAGGTAGATAGATAGATACAGATAGGTAGGTAGGTAGATAGATAGATAGAGATAGATAGGTAGGTAGATTGATAGATACAGATAGGTAGGTAGGTAGATAGATAGATAGATACAGATAGGTAGGTAGGTAGATAGATAGATACAGATAGGTAGGTAGGTAGATAGATAGATAGAGATAGGTAGGTAGGTAGATAGATAGATAGAGATAGGTAGGTAGGTAGATAGATAGATACAGATATGTAGGTAGGTAGATACATAGATAGAGATAGGTAGGTAGGTAGGTAGATAGATAGAGATTGGTAAGTAGGTAGGTAGAGATAGGTAGGTAGGTAGATAGAAAGAGATAGTTAGGTAGGTAGGTAGATAGATAAAGATAGGTAGGTAGGTAGATAGATAGATAGAGATAGGTAGGTAGGTAGATTGATAGATACAGATAGGTAGGTAGGTAGGTAGATACATAGAGATAGATAGGTAGGTAGATAATTAGATAGAGATAGGTAGGTAGATAGATAGATAGAGATAGGTAGGTAGGTAGATTGATAGATACAGATAGGTAGGTAGGTAGATAGATAGATACAGATAGATAGGTAGGTAGATAGATAGATAGAGATAGGTAGGTAGGTAGATAGATAGATAGAGATAGGTAGGTAGGTAGATTGATAGATACAGATTGGTAGGTAGGTAGATAGATAGATACAGATAGGTAGGTAGGTAGATAGATAGATAGAGATAGTTAGGTAGGTTGGTAGATAGATACAGATAGGTAGGTAGGTAGATAGATAGATACAGATATGTAGGTAGGTAGATTGATAGATAGAGATAGGTAGGTAGATAGATAGATAGAGACAGGTAGGTAGGTAGGTAGATAGATAGAGATAGGTCGGTAGGTATGTAGATAGATAGAGATAGGTAGGTAGGTAGATTGATAGATAGAGATAGGTAGGCAGGTAGATAGATAGATAGATAGAGATAAGTAGGTAGGTAGATTGATAGATAGAGATAGGTAGGTAGGTAGATAGATAGATAGATAGATAGATAGATAGATAGATAGATAGATAGATAGATAGATAGATAGAGATAGGTAGGTAGGTAGATAGATACAGATAGGTAGGTAGGTAGATAGATAGATACAGATAGGTAGGTAGGTAGATAGATAGATAGAGATAGATAGGTAGGTAGATTGATAGATACAGATAGGTAGGTAGGTAGATAGATAGATAGATACAGATAGGTAGGTAGGTAGATAGATAGATACAGATAGGTAGGTAGGTAGATAGATAGATAGAGATAGGTAGGTAGGTAGGTAGATAGATAGAGATGGGTAGGTAGGTAGGTAGATAGACAGAGATAGGTAGGTAGGTAGATAGATAGATACAGATAGGTAGGTAGGTAGATAGATAGATACAGATAGGTAGGTAGGTAGATTGATAGATAGAGATAGGTAGGTAGGTAGATAGATAGATAGAGATAGGTAGGTAGGTAGATAGATAGAGAGAGATATGTAGGTAGGTAGATTGATAGATACAGATATGTAGGTAGGTAGATTGATAGATAGAGATAGGTAGGTAGGTAGATAGATAGATAGAGACAGGTAGGTAGGTAGGTAGATAGATAGAGATAGGTCGGTAGGTATGTAGATAGATAGAGATAGGTAGGTAGGTAGATTGATAGATAGAGATAGGTAGGCAGGTAGATAGATAGATAGATAGATAGAGATAAGTAGGTAGGTAGATTGATAGATAGAGATAGGTAGGTAGGTAGATAGATAGATAGATAGATAGATAGATAGATAGATAGATAGATAGATAGATAGATAGATAGGTAGGTAGGTAGATAGATACAGATAGGTAGGTAGGTAGATAGATAGATACAGATAGGTAGGTAGGTAGATAGATAGATAGAGATAGATAGATAGGTAGGTAGATTGATAGATACAGATAGGTAGGTAGGTAGATAGATAGATAGATACAGATAGGTAGGTAGGTAGATAGATAGATACAGATAGGTAGGTAGGTAGATAGATAGATAGAGATAGGTAGGTAGGTAGATAGATAGATACAGATATGTAGGTAGGTAGATACATAGATAGAGATAGGTAGGTAGGTAGGTAGATAGATAGAGATTGGTAGGTAGGTAGGTAGAGATAGTTAGGTAGGTAGGTAGATAGATAAAGATAGGTAGGTAGGTAGATAGATAGATAGAGATAGGTAGGTAGGTAGATTGATAGATACAGATAGGTAGGTAGGTAGGTAGATACATAGAGATAGATAGGTAGGTAGATAGATAGATAGAGATAGGTAGGTAGGTAGATAGATAGATAGAGATAGGTAGGTAGGTAGATTGATAGATACAGATTGGTAGGTAGGTAGATAGATAGATACAGATAGGTAGGTAGGTAGATAGATAGATAGAGATAGTTAGGTAGGTTGGTAATTAGATACAGATAGGTAGGTAGGTAGATAGATAGATACAGATAGGTAGGTAGGTAGATAGATAGATAGAGATAGGTAGGTAGGTAGATTGATAGATACAGATATGTAGGTAGGTAGATTGATAGATAGAGATAGGTAGGTAGATAGATAGATAGAGACAGGTAGGTAGGTAGGTAGATAGATAGAGATAGGTCGGTAGGTATGTAGATAGATAGAGATAGGTAGGTAGGTAGATTGATAGATAGAGATAGGTAGGCAGTAGATAGATAGATAGATAGAGATAAGTAGGTAGGTAGATTGATAGATAGAGATAGGTAGGTAGGTAGATAGATAGATAGATAGATAGATAGAGATAGGTAGGTAGGTAGATAGATACAGATAGGTAGGTAGGTAGATAGATAGATACAGATAGGTAGGTAGGTAGATAGATAGATAGAGATAGATAGGTAGGTAGATTGATAGATACAGATAGGTAGGTAGGTAGATAGATAGATAGATACAGATAGGTAGGTAGGTAGATAGATAGATACAGATAGGTAGGTAGGTAGATAGATAGATAGAGATAGGTAGGTAGGTAGGTAGATAGATAGAGATGGGTAGGTAGGTAGGTAGATAGATAGAGATAGGTAGGTAGGTAGATAGATAGATACAGATAGGTAGGTAGGTAGATAGATAGATACAGATAGGTAGGTAGGTAGATTGATAGATAGAGATAGGTAGGTAGGTAGATAGATAGATAGAGATAGGTAGGTAGGTAGATGGATAGAGATATGTAGGTAGGTAGATTGATAGATACAGATATGTAGATAGGTAGATTGATAGATAGAGATAGGTAGGTAGGTAGATAGATAGATAGAGACAGGTAGGTAGGTAGGTAGATAGATAGAGATAGGTCGGTAGGTATGTAGATAGATAGAGATAGGTAGGTAGGTAGATTGATAGATAGAGATAGGTAGGCAGGTAGATAGATAGATAGATAGAGATAAGTAGGTAGGTAGATTGATAGATAGAGATAGGTAGGTAGGTAGATAGATAGATAGATAGATAGATAGATAGATAGATAGATAGATAGATAGATAGATAGATAGATAGATAGATAGAGATAGGTAGGTAGGTAGATAGATACAGATAGGTAGGTAGGTAGATAGATAGATACAGATAGGTAGGTAGGTAGATAGATAGATAGAGATAGATAGGTAGGTAGATTGATAGATACAGATAGGTAGGTAGGTAGATAGATAGATAGATACAGATAGGTAGGTAGGTAGATAGATAGATACAGATAGGTAGGTAGGTAGATAGATAGATAGAGATAGGTAGGTAGGTAGATAGATAGATAGAGATAGGTAGGTAGGTAGATAGATAGATACAGATATGTAGGTAGGTAGATACATAGATAGAGATAGGTAGGTAGGTAGGTAGATAGATAGAGATTGGTAGGTAGGTAGGTAGAGATAGTTAGGTAGGTAGGTAGATAGAAAGAGATAGTTAGGTAGGTAGGTAGATAGATAAAGATAGGTAGGTAGGTAGATAGATAGATAGAGATAGGTAGGTAGGTAGATTGATAGATACAGATAGGTAGGTAGGTAGGTAGATACATAGAGATAGATAGGTAGGTAGATAGATAGATAGAGATAGGTAGGTAGGTAGATAGATAGATAGAGATAGGTAGGTAGGTAGATTGATAGATACAGATAGGTAGGTAGGTAGATAGATAGATACAGATAGATAGGTAGGTAGATAGATAGATAGAGATAGGTAGGTAGGTAGATAGATAGATAGAGATAGGTAGGTAGGTAGATTGATAGATACAGATAGGTAGGTAGGTAGATAGATAGATACAGATAGGTAGGTAGGTAGATAGATAGATAGAGATAGTTAGGTAGGTTGGTAGATAGATACAGATAGGTAGGTAGGTAGATAGATAGATACAGATAGGTAGGTAGGTAGATAGATAGATAGAGATAGGTAGGTAGGTAGATTGATAGATACAGATATGTAGGTAGGTAGATTGATAGATAGAGATAGGTAGGTAGATAGATAGATAGAGACAGGTAGATAGGTAGGTAGATAGATAGAGATAGGTCGGTATGTATGTAGATAGATAGAGATAGGTAGGTAGGTAGATTGATAGATAGAGATAGGTAGGCAGGTAGATAGATTGATAGAGATAAGTAGGTAGGTAGATTGATAGATAGAGATAGGTAGGTAGGTAGATAGATAGATAGATAGATAGATAGATAGATAGATAGATAGATAGATAGATAGATAGAGATAGGTAGGTAGGTAGATAGATACAGATAGGTAGGTAGGTAGGTAGATAGATACAGATAGGTAGGTAGGTAGATAGATAGATAGAGATAGGTAGGTAGGTAGGTAGATAGATAGAGATGGGTAGGTAGGTAGATAGATAGAGATAGGTAGGTAGGTAGATAGATAGATACAGATAGGTAGGTAGGTAGATAGATAGATACAGATAGGTAGGTAGGTAGATTGATAGATAGAGATAGGTAGATAGGTAGATAGATAGATAGAGATAGGTAGGTAGGTAGGTAGATAGATAGATAGAGATAGGTAGGTAGGTAGATAGATAGATAGAGATAGATAGGTAGGTAGATTGATAGAGACAGATAGGTAGGTAGGTAGATAGATAGATAGATAGAGATACGTAGGTAGGTAGATTGATAGAGACAGATAGGTAGGTAGGTAGATAGATAGATAGCGATAGGTAGGTAGGTAGATAGATAGATACAGATAGGTAGGTAGGTAGATAGATAGATACAGATAGGTAGATGGGTAGATAGATAGATAGAGATAGGTAGGTAGGTAGATAGATAGATAGAGATAGGTAGGTAGGTAGATAGATAGATAGAGATAGGTAGGTAGGTAGATAGATAGATACAGATAGGTAGGTAGGTAGATAGATAGATAGAGATAGGTAGGTAGGTAGATTGATAGATACAGATATGTAGGTAGGTAGATTGATAGATAGAGATAGGTAGGTAGATAGATAGATAGAGACAGGTAGGTAGGTAGGTAGATAGATAGAGATAGGTCGGTAGGTATGTAGATAGATAGAGATAGGTAGGTAGGTAGATTGATAGATAGAGATAGGTAGGCAGTAGATAGATAGATAGATAGAGATAAGTAGGTAGGTAGATTGATAGATAGAGATAGGTAGGTAGGTAGATAGATAGATAGATAGATAGATAGATAGATAGATAGATAGATAGATAGAGATAGGTAGGTAGGTAGATAGATACAGATAGGTAGGTAGGTAGATAGATAGATACAGATAGGTAGGTAGGTAGATAGATAGATAGAGATAGATAGGTAGGTAGATTGATAGATACAGATAGGTAGGTAGGTAGATAGATAGATAGATAGATACAGATAGGTAGGTAGGTAGATAGATAGATACAGATAGGTAGGTAGGTAGATAGATAGATAGAGATAGGTAGGTAGGTAGGTAGATAGATAGAGATGGGTAGGTAGGTAGGTAGATAGATAGAGATAGGTAGGTAGGTAGATAGATAGATACAGATAGGTAGGTAGGTAGATAGATAGATACAGATAGGTAGGTAGGTAGATTGATAGATAGAGATAGGTAGGTAGGTAGATAGATAGATAGAGATAGGTAGGTAGGTAGATAGATAGATAGAGATATGTAGGTAGGTAGATTGATAGATACAGATATGTAGATAGGTAGATTGATAGATAGAGATAGGTAGGTAGGTAGATAGATAGAGACAGGTAGGTAGGTAGGTAGATAGATAGAGATAGGTCGGTAGGTATGTAGATAGATAGAGATAGGTAGGTAGGTAGATTGATAGATAGAGATAGGTAGGCAGGTAGATAGATAGATAGATAGAGATAAGTAGGTAGGTAGATTGATAGATAGAGATAGGTAGGTAGGTAGATAGATAGATAGATAGATAGATAGATAGATAGATAGATAGATAGATAGATAGATAGATAGATAGATAGATAGATAGATAGAGATAGGTAGGTAGGTAGATAGATACAGATAGGTAGGTAGGTAGATAGATAGATACAGATAGGTAGGTAGGTAGATAGATAGATAGAGATAGATAGGTAGGTAGATTGATAGATACAGATAGGTAGGTAGGTAGATAGATAGATAGATACAGATAGGTAGGTAGGTAGATAGATAGATACAGATAGGTAGGTAGGTAGATAGATAGATAGAGATAGGTAGGTAGGTAGATAGATAGATAGAGATAGGTAGGTAGGTAGATAGATAGATACAGATATGTAGGTAGGTAGATACATAGATAGAGATAGGTAGGTAGGTAGGTAGATAGATAGAGATTGGTAGGTAGGTAGGTAGAGATAGTTAGGTAGGTAGGTAGATAGAAAGAGATAGTTAGGTAGGTAGATAGATAAAGATAGGTAGGTAGGTAGATAGATAGATAGAGATAGGTAGGTAGGTAGATTGATAGATACAGATAGGTAGGTAGGTAGGTAGATACATAGAGATAGATAGGTAGGTAGATAGATAGATAGAGATAGGTAGGTAGGTAGATAGATAGATAGAGATAGGTAGGTAGGTAGATTGATAGATACAGATAGGTAGGTAGGTAGATAGATAGATACAGATAGATAGGTAGGTAGATAGATAGATAGAGATAGGTAGGTAGGTAGATAGATAGATAGAGATAGGTAGGTAGGTAGATTGATAGATACAGATAGGTAGGTAGGTAGATAGATAGATACAGATAGGTAGGTAGGTAGATAGATAGATAGAGATAGTTAGGTAGGTTGGTAGATAGATACAGATAGGTAGGTAGGTAGATAGATAGATACAGATAGGTAGGTAGGTAGATAGATAGATAGAGATAGGTAGGTAGGTAGATTGATAGATACAGATATGTAGGTAGGTAGATTGATAGATAGAGATAGGTAGGTAGATAGATAGATAGAGACAGGTAGATAGGTAGGTAGATAGATAGAGATAGATCGGTATGTATGTAGATAGATAGAGATAGGTAGGTAGGTAGATTGATAGATAGAGATAGGTAGGCAGGTAGATAGATTGATAGAGATAAGTAGGTAGGTAGATTGATAGATAGAGATAGGTAGGTAGGTAGATAGATAGATAGATAGATAGATAGATAGATAGATAGATAGATAGAGATAGGTAGGTAGGTAGATAGATACAGATAGGTAGGTAGGTAGATAGATAGATACAGATAGGTAGGTAGGTAGATAGATAGATAGAGATAGATAGGTAGGTAGATTGATAGATACAGATAGGTAGGTAGGTAGATAGATAGATAGATACAGATAGGTAGGTAGGTAGGTAGATAGATACAGATAGGTAGGTAGGTAGATAGATAGATAGAGATAGGTAGGTAGGTAGGTAGATAGATAGAGATGGGTAGGTAGGTAGATAGATAGAGATAGGTAGGTAGGTAGATAGATAGATACAGATAGGTAGGTAGGTAGATAGATAGATACAGATAGGTAGGTAGGTAGATTGATAGATAGAGATAGGTAGATAGGTAGATAGATAGATAGAGATAGGTAGGTAGGTAGGTAGGTAGATAGATAGATAGAGATAGGTAGGTAGGTAGATAGATAGATAGAGATAGATAGGTAGGTAGATTGATAGAGACAGATAGGTAGGTAGGTAGATAGATAGATAGATAGAGATACGTAGGTAGGTAGATTGATAGAGACAGATAGGTAGGTAGGTAGAGAGATAGATAGCGATAGGTAGGTAGGTAGATAGATAGATACAGATAGGTAGGTAGGTAGATAGATAGATACAGATAGGTAGGTGGGTAGATAGATAGATAGAGATAGGTAGGTAGGTAGATAGATAGATAGAGATAGGTAGGTAGGTAGATAGATAGATAGAGATAGGTAGGTAGGTAGATAGATAGAGTTAGGTAGGTAGGTAGTTAGATAAATAGCTACAGGTAGGTATGTAGGTAGATAGATAGATACAGATAGGTAGGTAGGTAGATAGATAGATACAGATATGTAGGTAAGTAGATAGATAGATACAGATATGTAAGTAGGTAGATTGATAGATAGAGATAGGTAGGTAGGTAGATAGATAGATAGAGACAGGTAGGTAGGTAGGTAGATAGATAGAGATAGGTCGGTAGGTATGTAGATAGATAGAGATAGGTAGGTAGGTAGATAGAT
Organism: Crotalus adamanteus; assembly: GCA_039797435.1. Classification (NCBI taxonomy): domain Eukaryota; kingdom Metazoa; phylum Chordata; class Lepidosauria; order Squamata; family Viperidae; genus Crotalus; species Crotalus adamanteus. The sequence goes on from CM077928.1 coordinate 1,563,498, forward strand.
AGATAGATAGATAGAGATAGGTAGGTAGGTAGATTGATAGATACAGATATGTAGGTAGGTAGATTGATAGATAGAGATAGGTAGGTAGGTAGATAGATAGATAGAGACTGGTAGGTAGGTAGGTAGATAGATAGAGATAGGTCGGTAGGTATGTAGATAGATAGAGATAGGTAGGTAGGTAGATAGATAGATAGATAGAGATAAGTAGGTAGGTAGATTGATAGATAGAGATAGGTAGGTAGGTAGATAGATAGATAGATAGATAGATAGATAGATAGATAGATAGATAGAGATAGGTAGGTAGGTAGATAGATACAGATAGGTAGGTAGGTAGATAGATAGATACAGATAGGTAGGTAGGTAGATAGATAGATACATATGTAGGTAGGTAGGTAGATAGATAGATACAGATAGGTAGGTAGGTAGGTAGATAGATAGATACAGATAGGTAGGTAGGTAGATAGATAGATAGAGATAGATAGGTAGGTAGATTGATAGATACAGATAGGTTGGTAGGTAGATAGATAGATACAGATAGGTAGGTAGGTAGATAGATAGATAGAGATAGGTAGGTAGGTAGATAGATAGAGATGGGTAGGTAGGTAGGTAGATAGATAGAGATAGGTAGGTAGGTAGATAGATAGATACAGATAGGTATGTAGGTAGATAGATAGATACAGATAGGTAGGTAGGTAGATTGATAGATAGAGATAGGTAGGTAGGTAGATAGATAGATAGAGATAGGTAGGTAGGTAGGGAGATAGATAGAGATAGGTAGGTAGGTAGATTGATAGATAGAGATAGATAGGTAGGTAGATTGATATAGACAGATAGGTAGGTAGGTAGATAGATAGATAGAGATAGGTAGGTAGGTAGATTGATAGATACAGATAGGTAGGTAGGTAGATAGATAGATACAGATAGATAGGTTGGTAGATTGATAGAGACAGATAGGTAGGTAGGTAGGTAGGTAGATAGATAGATAGAGATAGGTAGGTAGGTAGATTGATAGATACAGATAGGTAGGTAGGTAGATAGATAGATACAGATAGGTAGGTAGGTAGATAGATAGATACAGATAGGTAGGTAGGTAGATAGATAGATAGATAGAGATAGGTAGGTAGGTAGATTGATAGATACAGATATGTAGGTAGGTAGATTGATAGATAGAGATAGGTAGGTAGGTAGATAGATAGAGAGAGATAAGTAGGTAGGTAGATTGATAGATAGAGATAGGTAGGTAGGTAGATAGATAGATAAATAGAGATAGGTAGGTAGGTAGATAGATAGATACAGGTAGGTAGGTAGGTAGATAGATAGATACAGATAGGTAGGTAGGTAGGTAGATAGATAGATACAGATAGGTAGGTAGGTAGATAGATAGATAGAGATAGATAGGTAGGTAGATAGATAGATACAGATAGGTAGGTAGGTAGATAGATAGATATAGATAGATAGGTAGGTAGGTAGATAGATAGATACAGATAGGTAGGTAGGTAGGTAGGTAGATAGATAGAGATAGGTAGGTAGGTAGATAGATAGAGATAGGTAGGTAGGTAGATAGATAGAGATAGGTAGGTAGGTAGATAGATAGATAGAGATAGGTAGGTAGGTAGGTAGATAGATAGATAGATACAGATAGGTAGGTAGGTAGATAGATAGAGATATGTAGGTAGGTAGATAGATAGATAGAGATAGGTAGGTAGGTAGATAGATAGAGATAGGTAGGTAGGTAGATAGATAGATAGAGATAGGTAGGTAGGTAGATTGATAGATACATAGGTAGGTAGGTAGATAGATAGATACAGATAGGTAGGTAGGTAGATAGATAGATAGAGATAGGTAGGTAGATTGATAGAGACAGATAGGTAGGTAGGTAGATATATAGATAGAGATAGGTAGGTAGGTAGATTGATAGATACAGATAGGTAGGTAGGTAGGTAGGTAGATAGATAGAGATAGGTAGGTAGGTAGTTAGATAGATAGAGATAGGTAGGTAGGTAGATTGATAGATAGAGATAGGTAGGCAGGTAGATAGATAGATAGAGATAAGTAGGTAGGTAGATTGATAGATACAGATAGGTAGGTAGGTAGATAGATAGATAGAGATAGGTAGGTATGTAGATAGATAGATAGATAGATAGATAGATAGAGATAGGTAGGTAGGTAGATAGATAGAGTTAGGTAGGTAGGTAGGTAGATAGATAGCTACAGGTAGGTATGTAGGTAGATAGATAGATACAGATAGGTAGGTAGGTAGATAGATAGATACAGATAAGTAGGTAAGTAGATAGATAGATAGAGATAGGTAGGTAGGTAGGTAGATAGATAGAGATAGGTAGGTAGGTAGATAGATAGATAGAGATAGGTAGGTAGGTAGATTGATAGATACAGATAGGTAGGTAGGTAGATAGATAGATAGAGATAGGTAGGTAGGTAGATAGATAGATAGAGATAGGTAGGTAGGTAGATTGATAGATACAGATATGTAGGTAGGTAGATTGATAGATAGAGATAGGTAGGTAGGTATGTAGATAGATAGAGATAGGTAGGTAGGTAGATTGATAGATAGAGATAGTTAGGTAGATAGATAGATAGATAGAGATAAGTAGGTAGGTAGATTGATAGATAGAGATAGGTAGGTAGATAGATAGATAGATAGATAGATAGATAGATAGATAGATAGATAGATAGATAGATAGATAGAGAGAGAGAGATAGGTAGGTAGGTAGATAGATACAGATAGGTGGGTAGGTAGATAGATAGATACAGATAGGTAGGTAGGTAGATAGATAGATACATATGTAGGTAGGTAGATAGATAGATAGATACAGATAGGTAGGTAGGTAGGTAGGTAGATAGATAGATACAGATAGGTAGGTAGGTAGATAGATAGATAGAGATAGATAGGTAGGTAGATTGATAGATACAGATAGGTAGGTAGGTAGATAGATAGATACAGATAGGTAGGTAGGTAGATAGATAGATACAGATAGGTAGGTAGGTAGATAGATAGATATAGATAGGTAGGTAGGTAGGTAGATAGATAGAGATGGGTAGGTAGGTAGGTAGATAGATAGAGATAGGTAGGTAGGTAGATAGATAGATACAGATAGGTAGGTAGGTAGGTAGATAGATACAGATAGGTAGGTAGGTAGATTGATAGATAGACATAGGTAGGTAGGTAGATAGATAGATAGATAGAGATAGGTAGGTAGGTAGGTAGATAGATAGAGATAGGTAGGTAGGTAGATAGATAGATAGCGATAGGTAGGTAGGTAGATAGATAGATACAGATAGGTAGGTAGGTAGATAGATAGATACAGATAGGTAGGTAGGTAGATTGATAGATAGATAGAGATAGGTAGGTAGGTAGATAGATACAGATAGGTAGGTAGGTAGATAGATAGATACAGATAGGTAGGTAGGTAGATAGATAGAGATATGTAGGTAGGTAGATAGATAGATAGAGATAGGTAGGTAGGTAGGTAGATAGGTAGAGATAGGTAGGTAGGTAGATAGATAGATAGAGATAGGTAGGTAGGTAGATTGATAGATACATAAGTAGGTAGGTAGATAGATAGATACAGATAGGTAGGTAGGTAGATAGATAGATAGAGATAGGTAGGTAGATTGATAGAGACAGATAGGTAGGTAGGTAGATATATAGATACAGATATGTAGGTAGGTAGATAGATAGATAGAGATAGGTAGGTAGGTAGATTGATAGATACAGATAGGTAGGTAGGTAGATAGATAGATACAGATAGGTAGGTAGGTAGGTAGATAGATAGATACAGATATGTAGGTAGGTAGATAGATAGACAGAGATAGGTAGGTAGGTAGGTAGATAGATAGAGATAGGTAGGTAGGTAGATAGATAGATAAATAGAGATAGGTAGGTAGGTAGATAGATAGATAAAGGTAGGTAGGTAGGTAGATAGATAGATACAGATAGGTAGGTAGGTAGGTAGATAGATAGATACAGATAGGTAGGTAGGTAGATAGATAGATAGAGATAGATAGGTAGGTAGATAGATAGATACAGATAGGTAGGTAGGTAGGTAGATAGATATAGATAGATAGGTAGGTAGGTAGATAGATAGATACAGATAGGTAGGTAGGTAGGTAGGTAGGTAGATAGATAGAGATAGGTAGGTAGGTAGATAGATAGATAGAGATAGGTAGGTAGGTAGATAGATAGAGATAGGTAGGTAGGTAGATAGATAGAGATAGGTAGGTAGGTAGGTAGGTAGATAGATAGAGATAGGTAGGTAGGTAGATAGATAGATAGAGATAGGTAGGTAGGTAGATTGATAGATAGATACAGATAGGTAGCTAGGTAGATAGATACAGATAGGTAGGTAGGTAGATAGATAGATACAGATAGGTAGGTAGGTAGATAGACAGAGATATGTAGGTAGGTAGATAGATAGATAGAGATAGGTAGGTAGGTAGATAGATAGAGATAGGTAGGTAGGTAGATAGATAGATAGAGATAGGTAGGTAGGTAGATAGATAGAGTTAGGTAGGTAGGTAGTTAGATAAATAGCTACAGGTAGGTATGTAGGTAGATAGATAGATACAGATAGGTAGGTAGGTAGATAGATAGATACAGATATGTAGGTAAGTAGATAGTTAGATACATATATGTAGGTAGGTAGATTGATAGATAGAGATAGGTAGGTAGGTAGATAGATAGATAGAGACAGGTGGGTAGGTAGAGAGATAGATAGAGATAGGTCGGTAGGTATGTAGATAGATAGAGATAGGTAGGTAGGTAGATAGATAGATAGAGATAGGTAGGTAGGTAGATTGATAGATACAGATATGTAGGTAGGTAGATTGATAGATAGAGATAGGTAGGTAGGTAGATAGATAGATAGAGACAGGTAGGTAGGTAGGTAGATAGATAGAGATAGGTCGGTAGGTATGTAGATAGATAGAGATAGGTAGGTAGGTAGATTGATAGATAGAGATAGGTAGGCAGGTAGATAGATAGATAGATAGAGATAAGTAGGTAGGTAGATTGATAGATAGAGATAGGTAGGTAGGTAGATAGATAGATAGATAGAGATAGGTAGGTAGGTAGATAGATACAGATAGGTAGGTAGGTAGATAGATAGATACAGATAGGTAGGTAGGTAGATAGATAGATATAGATAGGTAGGTAGGTAGGTAGATAGATAGAGATGGGTAGGTAGGTAGGTAGATAGATAGAGATAGGTAGGTAGGTAGATAGATAGATACAGATAGGTAGGTAGGTAGGTAGATAGATACAGATAGGTAGGTAGGTAGATTGATAGATAGACATAGGTAGGTAGGTAGATAGATAGATAGATAGAGATAGGTAGGTAGGTAGGTAGATAGATAGAGATAGGTAGGTAGGTAGATAGATAGATAGCGATAGGTAGGTAGGTAGATAGATAGATACAGATAGGTAGGTAGGTAGATAGATAGATACAGATAGGTAGGTAGGTAGATTGATAGATAGATAGAGATAGGTAGGTAGGTAGATAGATACAGATAGGTAGGTAGGTAGATAGATAGATACAGATAGGTAGGTAGGTAGATAGATAGAGATATGTAGGTAGGTAGATAGATAGATAGAGATAGGTAGGTAGGTAGGTAGATAGGTAGAGATAGGTAGGTAGGTAGATAGATAGATAGAGATAGGTAGGTAGGTAGATTGATAGATACATAAGTAGGTAGGTAGATAGATAGATACAGATAGGTAGGTAGGTAGATAGATAGATAGAGATAGGTAGGTAGATTGATAGAGACAGATAGGTAGGTAGGTAGATATATAGATACAGATATGTAGGTAGGTAGATAGATAGATAGAGATAGGTAGGTAGGTAGATTGATAGATACAGATAGGTAGGTAGGTAGATAGATAGATACAGATAGGTAGGTAGGTAGGTAGATAGATAGATACAGATATGTAGGTAGGTAGATAGATAGACAGAGATAGGTAGGTAGGTAGGTAGATAGATAGAGATAGGTAGGTAGGTAGATAGATAGATAAATAGAGATAGGTAGGTAGGTAGATAGATAGATACAGGTAGGTAGGTAGGTAGATAGATAGATACAGATAGGTAGGTAGGTAGGTAGATAGATAGATACTGATAGGTAGGTAGGTAGATAGATAGATAGAGATAGATAGGTAGGTAGATAGATAGATACAGATAGGTAGGTAGGTAGGTAGATAGATATAGATAGATAGGTAGGTAGGTAGATAGATAGATACAGATAGGTAGGTAGGTAGGTAGGTAGGTAGATAGATAGAGATAGGTAGGTAGGTAGATAGATAGATAGAGATAGGTAGGTAGGTAGATAGATAGAGATAGGTAGGTAGGTAGATAGATAGATAGAGATAGGTAGGTAGGTAGGTAGGTAGATAGATAGAGATAGGTAGGTAGGTAGATAGATAGATAGAGATAGGTAGGTAGGTAGATTGATAGATAGATACAGATAGGTAGCTAGGTAGATAGATACAGATAGGTAGGTAGGTAGATAGATAGATACAGATAGGTAGGTAGGTAGATAGACAGAGATATGTAGGTAGGTAGATAGATAGATAGAGATAGGTAGGTAGGTAGATAGATAGAGATAGGTAGGTAGGTAGATAGATAGATAGAGATAGGTAGGTAGGTAGATAGATAGAGTTAGGTAGGTAGGTAGTTAGATAAATAGCTACAGGTAGGTATGTAGGTAGATAGATAGATACAGATAGGTAGGTAGGTAGATAGATAGATACAGATATGTAGGTAAGTAGATAGTTAGATACATATATGTAGGTAGGTAGATTGATAGATAGAGATAGGTAGGTAGGTAGATAGATAGATAGAGACAGGTAGGTAGGTAGAGAGATAGATAGAGATAGGTCGGTAGGTATGTAGATAGATAGAGATAGGTAGGTAGGTAGATAGATAGATAGAGATAGGTAGGTAGGTAGATTGATAGATACAGATATGTAGGTAGGTAGATTGATAGATAGAGATAGGTAGGTAGGTAGATAGATAGATAGAGACAGGTAGGTAGGTAGGTAGATAGATAGAGATAGGTCGGTAGGTATGTAGATAGATAGAGATAGGTAGGTAGGTAGATTGATAGATAGAGATAGGTAGGCAGGTAGATAGATAGATAGATAGAGATAAGTAGGTAGGTAGATTGATAGATAGAGATAGGTAGGTAGGTAGATAGATAGATAGATAGAGATAGGTAGGTAGGTAGATAGATACAGATAGGTAGGTAGGTAGATAGATAGATACAGATAGGTAGGTAGGTAGATAGATAGATATAGATAGGTAGGTAGGTAGGTAGATAGATAGAGATGGGTAGGTAGGTAGGTAGATAGATAGAGATAGGTAGGTAGGTAGATAGATAGATACAGATAGGTAGGTAGGTAGGTAGATAGATACAGATAGGTAGGTAGGTAGATTGATAGATAGACATAGGTAGGTAGGTAGATAGATAGATAGATAGAGATAGGTAGGTAGGTAGGTAGATAGATAGAGATAGGTAGGTAGGTAGATAGATAGATAGCGATAGGTAGGTAGGTAGATAGATAGATACAGATAGGTAGGTAGGTAGATAGATAGATACAGATAGGTAGGTAGGTAGATTGATAGATAGATAGAGATAGGTAGGTAGGTAGATAGATACAGATAGGTAGGTAGGTAGATAGATAGATACAGATAGGTAGGTAGGTAGATAGATAGAGATATGTAGGTAGGTAGATAGATAGATAGAGATAGGTAGGTAGGTAGGTAGATAGATAGAGATAGGTAGGTAGGTAGATAGATAGATAGAGATAGGTAGGTAGGTAGATTGATAGATACATAAGTAGGTAGGTAGATAGATAGATACAGATAGGTAGGTAGGTAGATAGATAGATAGAGATAGGTAGGTAGATTGATAGAGACAGATAGGTAGGTAGGTAGATATATAGATACAGATATGTAGGTAGGTAGATAGATAGATAGAGATAGGTAGATAGGTAGATTGATAGATACAGATAGGTAGGTAGGTAGATAGATAGATACAGATAGGTAGGTAGGTAGGTAGATAGATAGATACAGATATGTAGGTAGGTAGATAGATAGACAGAGATAGGTAGGTAGGTAGGTAGATAGATAGAGATAGGTAGGTAGGTAGATAGATAGATAAATAGAGATAGGTAGGTAGGTAGATAGATAGATACAGGTAGGTAGGTAGGTAGATAGATAGATACAGATAGGTAGGTAGGTAGGTAGATAGATAGATACAGATAAGTAGGTAGGTAGATAGATAGATAGAGATAGATAGGTAGGTAGGTAGATAGATAGATACAGATAGGTAGGTAGGTAGGTAGGTAGATAGATAGAGATAGGTAGGTAGGTAGATAGATAGATAGAGATAGGTAGGTAGGTAGATAGATAGAGATAGGTAGGTAGGTAGATAGATAGATAGAGATAGGTAGGTAGGTAGGTAGGTAGATAGATAGAGATAGGTAGGTAGGTAGATAGATAGATAGAGATAGGTAGGTAGGTAGATTGATAGATAGATACAGATAGGTAGCTAGGTAGATAGATACAGATAGGTAGGTAGGTAGATAGATAGATACAGATAGGTAGGTAGGTAGATAGACAGAGATATGTAGGTAGGTAGATAGATAGATAGAGATAGGTAGGTAGGTAGATAGATAGAGATAGGTAGGTAGGTAGATAGATAGATAGAGATAGGTAGGTAGGTAGATTGATAGATACATAGGTAGGTAGGTAGATAGATAGATACAGATAGGTAGGTAGGTAGATAGATAGATAGAGATAGGTAGGTAGATTGATAGAGACAGATAGGTAGGTAGGTAGATATATAGATAGAGATAGGTAGGTAGGTAGATTGATAGATACAGATAGGTAGGTAGGTAGGTAGGTAGGTAGATAGATAGAGATAGGTAGGTAGGTAGATAGATAGATAGAGATAGGTAGGTAGGTAGATTGATAGATACATAGGTAGGTAGGTAGATAGATAGATACAGATAGGTAGGTAGGTAGATAGATAGATAGAGATAGGTAGGTAGATTGATAGAGACAGATAGGTAGGTAGGTAGATATATAGATAGAGATAGGTAGGTAGGTAGATTGATAGATACAGATAGGTAGGTAGGTAGGTAGGTAGATAGATAGAGATAGGTAGGTAGGTAGTTAGATAGATAGAGATAGGTAGGTAGGTAGATTGATAGATAGAGATAGGTAGGCAGGTAGATAGATAGATAGAGATAAGTAGGTAGGTAGATTGATAGATACAGATAGGTAGGTAGGTAGATAGATAGATAGAGATAGGTAGGTATGTAGATAGATACATAGAGATAGGTAGGTAGGTAGATAGATAGAGTTAGGTAGGTAGGTAGGTAGATAGATAGCTACAGGTAGGTATGTAGGTAGATAGATAGATACAGATAGGTAGGTAGGTAGATAGATAGATACAGATAAGTAGGTAAGTAGATAGATAGATAGAGATAGGTAGGTAGGTAGGTAGATAGATAGAGATAGGTAGGTAGGTAGATAGATAGATAGAGATAGGTAGGTAGGTAGATTGATAGATACAGATAGGTAGGTAGGTAGATAGATAGATAGAGATAGGTAGGTAGGTAGATAGATAGATAGAGATAGGTAGGTAGGTAGATTGATAGATACAGATATGTAGGTAGGTAGATTGATAGATAGAGATAGGTAGGTAGGTAGATAGATAGATAGAGACAGGTAGGTAGGTAGGTAGATAGATAGAGATAGGTCGGTAGGTATGTAGATAGATAGAGATAGGTAGGTAGGTAGATTGATAGATAGAGATAGGTAGGTAGATAGATAGATAGATAGAGATAAGTAGGTAGGTAGATTGATAGATAGAGATAGGTAGGTAGGTAGATAGATAGATAGATAGATACAGATAGGTAGGTAGGTAGGTAGGTAGATAGATAGATACAGATAGGTAGGTAGGTAGATAGATAGATAGAGATAGATAGGTAGGTAGATTGATAGATACAGATAGGTAGGTAGGTAGATAGATAGATACAGATAGGTAGGTAGGTAGATAGATAGATACAGATAGGTAGGTAGGTAGATTGATAGATAGAGATAGGTAGGTAGGTAGATAGATAGATACAGATAGGTAGGTAGGTAGAAGATAGATACAGATAGGTAGGTAGGTAGATTGATAGATAGATAGAGATAGGTAGGTAGGTAGATAGATAGATAGAGATAGGTAGGTAGGTAGATAGATAGATAGAGATAGGTAGGTAGGTAGATAGATAGAGATAGGTAGGTAGGTAGATAGATAGAGTTAGGTAGGTAGGTAGTTAGATAAATAGCTACAGGTAGGTATGTAGGTAGATAGATAGATACAGATAGGTAGGTAGGTAGGTAGATAGATACAGATATGTTGGTAAGTAGATAGATAGATACAGATATGTAGGTAGGTAGATTGATAGATAGAGATAGGTAGGTAGGTAGATAGATAGATAGAGATAGGTAGGTAGGTAGATAGATAGAGATAGGTAGGTAGGTAGATTGATAGATACAGATATGTAGGTAGGTAGATTGATAGATAGAGATAGGTAGGTAGGTAGATAGATAGATAGAGACAGGTAGGTAGGTAGGTAGATAGATAGAGATAGGTCGGTAGGTATGTAGATAGATAGAGATAGGTAGGTAGGTAGATTGATAGATAGAGATAGGTAGGCAGGTAGATAGATAGATAGATAGAGATAAGTAGGTAGATAGATAGATAGATAGAGATAGGTAGGTAGGTAGATAGATACAGATAGGTAGGTAGGTAGATAGATAGATACAGATAGGTAGGTAGGTAGATAGATAGATACATATGTAGGTAGGTAGGTAGATAGATAGATACAGATAGGTAGGTAGGTAGGTAGGTAGATAGATAGATACAGATAGGTAGGTAGGTAGATAGATAGATAGAGATAGATAGGTAGGTAGATTGATAGATACAGATAGGTAGGTAGGTAGATAGATAGATACAGATAGGTAGGTAGGTAGGTAGATAGATAGAGATAGGTAGGTAGATAGATAGATAGAGATAGGTAGGTAGGTAGGTAGGTAGATAGATAGAGATAGGTAGGTAGGTAGATAGATAGATAGAGATAGATAGGTAGGTAGATTGATAGAGACAGATAGGTAGTTAGGTAGATAGATAGATAGAGATAGGTAGGTAGGTAGATTGATAGATAGATACAGATAGGTAGGTAGGTAGATAGATACAGATAGGTAGGTAGGTAGATAGATAGATACAGATAGGTAGGTAGGTAGATAGATAGAGATATGTAGGTAGGTAGATAGATAGATAGAGATAGGTAGGTAGGTAGGTAGATAGATAGAGATAGGTAGGTAGGTAGATAGATAGATAGAGATAGGTAGGTAGGTAGATTGATAGATACATAAGTAGGTAGGTAGATAGATAGATACAGATAGGTAGGTAGGTAGATAGATAGATACAGATAGGTAGGTAGATTGATAGAGACAGATAGGTAGGTAGGTAGATATATAGATAGAGATAGGTAGGTAGGTAGATTGATAGATACAGATAGGTAGGTAGGTAGATAGATAGATAGAGATAGGTAGGTAGGTAGATTGATAGATAGAGATAGGTAGGCAGGTAGATAGATAGATAGAGATAAGTAGGTAGGTAGATTGATAGATATAGATAGGTAGGTAGGTAGATAGATAGATAGAGATAGGTAGGTATGTAGATAGATAGATAGAGATAGGTAGGTAGGTAGATAGATAGAGTTAGATAGGTAGGTAGGTAGATAGATAGCTACAGGTAGGTATGTAGGTAGATAGATAGATACAGATAGGTAGGTAGGTAGATAGATAGATACAGATATGTAGGTAAGTAGATAGATAGATAGAGATAGGTAGGTAGGTATGTAGATAGATAGAGATAGGTAGGTAGGTAGATAGATAGATAGAGATAGGTAGGTAGGTAGATTGATAGATACAGATAGGTAGGTAGGTAGATAGATAGATAGAGATAGGTAGGTAGGTAGATAGATAGATAGAGATAGGTAGGTAGGTAGATTGATAGATACAGATATGTAGGTAGGTAGATTGATAGATAGAGATAGGTAGGTAGGTAGATAGATAGATAGAGATAGGTAGGTAGGTAGATAGATAGATAGAGATAGGTAGGTAGGTAGATTGATAGATACAGATATGTAGGTAGGTAGATTGATAGATAGAGATAGGTAGGTAGGTAGGTAGATAGGTAGAGATAGGTAGGTAGGTAGATAGATAGATAGAGATAGGTAGGTAGGTAGATTGATAGATACATAAGTAGGTAGGTAGATAGATAGATACAGATAGGTAGGTAGGTAGATAGATAGATAGAGATAGGTAGGTAGATTGATAGAGACAGATAGGTAGGTAGGTAGATATATAGATACAGATATGTAGGTAGGTAGATAGATAGATAGAGATAGGTAGGTAGGTAGATTGATAGATACAGATAGGTAGGTAGATAGATAGATACAGATAGGTAGGTAGGTAGGTAGATAGATAGATACAGATATGTAGGTAGGTAGATAGATAGACAGAGATAGGTAGGTAGGTAGGTAGATAGATAGAGATAGGTAGGTAGGTAGATAGATAGATAAATAGAGATAGGTAGGTAGGTAGATAGATAGATACAGGTAGGTAGGTAGGTAGATAGATAGATACAGATAGGTAGGTAGGTAGGTAGATAGATAGATACAGATAGGTAGGTAGGTAGATAGATAGATAGAGATAGATAGGTAGGTAGATAGATAGATACAGATAGGTAGGTAGGTAGATAGATAGATATAGATAGATAGGTAGGTAGGTAGATAGATAGATACAGATAGGTAGGTAGGTAGGTAGGTAGGTAGATAGATAGAGATAGGTAGGTAGGTAGATAGATAGATAGAGATAGGTAGGTAGGTAGATTGATAGATAGATACAGATAGGTAGCTAGGTAGATAGATACAGATAGGTAGGTAGGTAGATAGATAGATACAGATAGGTAGGTAGGTAGATAGACAGAGATATGTAGGTAGGTAGATAGATAGATAGAGATAGGTAGGTAGGTAGATAGATAGAGATAGGTAGGTAGGTAGATAGATAGATAGAGATAGGTAGGTAGGTAGATAGATAGAGTTAGGTAGGTAGGTAGTTAGATAAATAGCTACAGGTAGGTATGTAGGTAGATAGATAGATACAGATAGGTAGGTAGGTAGATAGATAGATACAGATATGTAGGTAAGTAGATAGTTAGATACAGATATGTAGGTAGGTAGATTGATAGATAGAGATAGGTAGGTAGGTAGATAGATAGATAGAGACAGGTAGGTAGGTAGAGAGATAGATAGAGATAGGTCGGTAGGTATGTAGATAGATAGAGATAGGTAGGTAGGTAGATAGATAGATAGAGATAGGTAGGTAGGTAGATTGATAGATACAGATATGTAGGTAGGTAGATTGATAGATAGAGATAGGTAGGTAGGTAGATAGATAGATAGAGACAGGTAGGTAGGTAGGTAGATAGATAGAGATAGGTCGGTAGGTATGTAGATAGATAGAGATAGGTAGGTAGGTAGATTGATAGATAGAGATAGGTAGGCAGGTAGATAGATAGATAGATAGAGATAAGTAGGTAGGTAGATTGATAGATAGAGATAGGTAGGTAGGTAGATAGATAGAGATAGGTAGGTAGGTAGATAGATAGATAGCGATAGGTAGGTAGGTAGATAGATAGATACAGATAGGTAGGTAGGTAGATAGATAGATACAGATAGGTAGGTAGGTAGATTGATAGATAGATAGAGATAGGTAGGTAGGTAGATAGATACAGATAGGTAGGTAGGTAGATAGATAGATACAGATAGGTAGGTAGGTAGATAGATAGAGATATGTAGGTAGGTAGATAGATAGATAGAGATAGTTAGGTAGGTAGGTAGATAGATAGAGATAGGTAGGTAGGTAGATAGATAGATAGAGATAGGTAGGTAGGTAGATTGATAGATACATAAGTAGGTAGGTAGATAGATAGATACAGATAGGTAGGTAGGTAGATAGATAGATAGAGATAGGTAGGTAGATTGATAGAGACAGATAGGTAGGTAGGTAGATATATAGATACAGATATGTAGGTAGGTAGATAGATAGATAGAGATAGGTAGGTAGGTAGATTGATAGATACAGATAGGTAGGTAGGTAGATAGATAGATACAGATAGGTAGGTAGGTAGGTAGATAGATAGATACAGATATGTAGGTAGGTAGATAGATAGACAGAGATAGGTAGGTAGGTAGGTAGATAGATAGAGATAGGTAGGTAGGTAGATAGATCGATAAATAGAGATAGGTAGGTAGGTAGATAGATAGATACAGGTAGGTAGGTAGGTAGATAGATAGATACAGATAGGTAGGTAGGTAGGTAGATAGATAGATACAGATAGGTAGGTAGGTAGATAGATAGATAGAGATAGATAGGTAGGTAGATAGATAGATACAGATAGGTAGGTAGGTAGATAGATAGATATAGATAGATAGGTAGGTAGGTAGATAGATAGATACAGATAGGTAGGTAGGTAGGTAGGTAGGTAGATAGATAGAGATAGGTAGGTAGGTAGATAGATAGATAGAGATAGGTAGGTAGGTAGATAGATAGAGATAGGTAGGTAGGTAGATAGATAGATAGAGATAGGTAGGTAGGTAGGTAGGTAGATAGATAGAGATAGGTAGGTAGGTAGATAGATAGATAGAGATAGGTAGGTAGGTAGATTGATAGATAGATACAGATAGGTAGCTAGGTAGATAGATACAGATAGGTAGGTAGGTAGATAGATAGATACAGATAGGTAGGTAGGTAGATAGACAGAGATATGTAGGTAGGTAGATAGATAGATAGAGATAGGTAGGTAGGTAGATAGATAGAGATAGGTAGGTAGGTAGATAGATAGATAGAGATAGGTAGGTAGGTAGATAGATAGAGTTAGGTAGGTAGGTAGTTAGATAAATAGCTACAGGTAGGTATGTAGGTAGATAGATAGATACAGATAGGTAGGTAGGTAGATAGATAGATACAGATATGTAGGTAAGTAGATAGTTAGATACATATATGTAGGTAGGTAGATTGATAGATAGAGATAGGTAGGTAGGTAGATAGATAGATAGAGACAGGTAGGTAGGTAGAGAGATAGATAGAGATAGGTCGGTAGGTATGTAGATAGATAGAGATAGGTAGGTAGGTAGATAGATAGATAGAGATAGGTAGGTAGGTAGATTGATAGATACAGATATGTAGGTAGGTAGATTGATAGATAGAGATAGGTAGGTAGGTAGATAGATAGATAGAGACAGGTAGGTAGGTAGGTAGATAGATAGAGATAGGTCGGTAGGTATGTAGATAGATAGAGATAGGTAGGTAGGTAGATTGATAGATAGAGATAGGTAGGCAGGTAGATAGATAGATAGATAGAGATAAGTAGGTAGGTAGATTGATAGATAGAGATAGGTAGGTAGGTAGATAGATAGATAGATAGAGATAGGTAGGTAGGTAGATAGATACAGATAGGTAGGTAGGTAGATAGATAGATACAGATAGGTAGGTAGGTAGATAGATAGATATAGATAGGTAGGTAGGTAGGTAGATAGATAGAGATGGGTAGGTAGGTAGGTAGATAGATAGAGATAGGTAGGTAGGTAGATAGATAGATACAGATAGGTAGGTAGGTAGGTAGATAGATACAGATAGGTAGGTAGGTAGATTGATAGATAGACATAGGTAGGTAGGTAGATAGATAGATAGATAGAGATAGGTAGGTAGGTAGGTAGATAGATAGAGATAGGTAGGTAGGTAGATAGATAGATAGCGATAGGTAGTTAGGTAGATAGATAGATACAGATAGGTAGGTAGGTAGATAGATAGATACAGATAGGTAGGTAGGTAGATTGATAGATAGATAGAGATAGGTAGGTAGGTAGATAGATACAGATAGGTAGGTAGGTAGATAGATAGATACAGATAGGTAGGTAGGTAGATAGATAGAGATATGTAGGTAGGTAGATAGATAGATAGAGATAGGTAGGTAGGTAGGTAGATAGATAGAGATAGGTAGGTAGGTAGATAGATAGATAGAGATAGGTAGGTAGGTAGATTGATATATACATAAGTAGGTAGGTAGATAGATAGATACAGATAGGTAGGTAGGTAGATAGATAGATAGAGATAGGTAGGTAGATTGATAGAGACAGATAGGTAGGTAGGTAGATATATAGATACAGATATGTAGGTAGGTAGATAGATAGATAGAGATAGGTAGGTAGGTAGATTGATAGATACAGATAGGTAGGTAGGTAGATAGATAGATACAGATAGGTAGTTAGGTAGGTAGATAGATAGATACAGATATGTAGGTAGGTAGATAGATAGACAGAGATAGGTAGGTAGGTAGGTAGATAGATAGAGATAGGTAGGTAGGTAGATAGATAGATAAATAGAGATAGGTAGGTAGGTAGATAGATAGATACAGGTAGGTAGGTAGGTAGATAGATAGATACAGATAGGTAGGTAGGTAGGTAGATAGATAGATACAGATAGGTAGGTAGGTAGATAGATAGATAGAGATAGATAGGTAGGTAGGTAGATAGATAGATACAGATAGGTAGGTAGGTAGGTAGGTAGATAGATAGAGATAGGTAGGTAGGTAGATAGATAGATAGAGATAGGTAGGTAGTTAGATAGATAGAGATAGGTAGGTAGGTAGATAGATAGATAGAGATAGGTAGGTAGGTAGGTAGGTAGATAGATAGAGATAGGTAGGTAGGTAGATAGATAGATAGAGATAGGTAGGTAGGTAGATTGATAGATAGATACAGATAGGTAGCTAGGTAGATAGATACAGATAGGTAGGTAGGTAGATAGATAGATACAGATAGGTAGGTAGGTAGATAGACAGAGATATGTAGGTAGGTAGATAGATAGATAGAGATAGGTAGGTAGGTAGATAGATAGAGATAGGTAGGTAGGTAGATAGATAGATAGAGATAGGTAGGTAGGTAGATTGATAGATACATAGGTAGGTAGGTAGATAGATAGATACAGATAGGTAGGTAGGTAGATAGATAGATAGAGATAGGTAGGTAGATTGATAGAGACAGATAGGTAGGTAGGTAGATATATAGATAGAGATAGGTAGGTAGGTAGATTGATAGATACAGATAGGTAGGTAGGTAGGTAGGTAGGTAGATAGATAGAGATAGGTAGGTAGGTAGATAGATAGATAGAGATAGGTAGGTAGGTAGATTGATAGATACATAGGTAGGTAGGTAGATAGATAGATACAGATAGGTAGGTAGGTAGATAGATAGATAGAGATAGGTAGGTAGATTGATAGAGACAGATAGGTAGGTAGGTAGATATATAGATAGAGATAGGTAGGTAGGTAGATTGATAGATACAGATAGGTAGGTAGGTAGGTAGGTAGATAGATAGAGATAGGTAGGTAGGTAGTTAGATAGATAGAGATAGGTAGGTAGGTAGATTGATAGATAGAGATAGGTAGGCAGGTAGATAGATAGATAGAGATAAGTAGGTAGGTAGATTGATAGATACAGATAGGTAGGTAGGTAGATAGATAGATAGAGATAGGTAGGTATGTAGATAGATACATAGAGATAGGTAGGTAGGTAGATAGATAGAGTTAGGTAGGTAGGTAGGTAGATAGATAGCTACAGGTAGGTATGTAGGTAGATAGATAGATACAGATAGATAGGTAGGTAGGTAGATAGATACAGATAAGTAGGTAAGTAGATAGATAGATAGAGATAGGTAGGTAGGTAGGTAGATAGATAGAGATAGGTAGGTAGGTAGATAGATAGATAGAGATAGGTAGGTAGGTAGATTGATAGATACAGATAGGTAGGTAGGTAGATAGATAGATAGAGATAGGTAGGTAGGTAGATAGATAGATAGAGATAGGTAGGTAGGTAGATTGATAGATACAGATATGTAGGTAGGTAGATTGATAGATAGAGATAGGTAGGTAGGTAGATAGATAGATAGAGACAGGTAGGTAGGTAGGTAGATAGATAGAGATAGGTCGGTAGGTATGTAGATAGATAGAGATAGGTAGGTAGGTAGATTGATAGATAGAGATAGGTAGGTAGATAGATAGATAGATAGAGATAAGTAGGTAGGTAGATTGATAGATAGAGATAGGTAGGTAGGTAGATAGATAGATAGATACAGATAGGTAGGTAGGTAGGTAGGTAGATAGATAGATACAGATAGGTAGGTAGGTAGATAGATAGATAGAGATAGATAGGTAGGTAGATTGATAGATACAGATAGGTAGGTAGGTAGATAGATAGATACAGATAGGTAGGTAGGTAGATAGATAGATACAGATAGGTAGGTAGGTAGATTGATAGATAGAGATAGGTAGGTAGGTAGATAGATAGATACAGATAGGTAGGTAGGTAGAAGATAGATACAGATAGGTAGGTAGGTAGATTGATAGATAGATAGAGATAGGTAGGTAGGTAGATAGATAGATAGAGATAGGTAGGTAGGTAGATAGATAGATAGAGATAGGTAGGTAGGTAGATAGATAGAGATAGGTAGGTAGGTAGATAGATAGAGTTAGGTAGGTAGGTAGTTAGATAAATAGCTACAGGTAGGTATGTAGGTAGATAGATAGATACAGATAGGTAGGTAGGTAGGTAGATAGATACAGATATGTAGGTAAGTAGATAGATAGATACAGATATGTAGGTAGGTAGATTGATAGATAGAGATAGGTAGGTAGGTAGATAGATAGATAGAGATAGGTAGGTAGGTAGATAGATAGAGATAGGTAGGTAGGTAGATTGATAGATACAGATATGTAGGTAGGTAGATTGATAGATAGAGATAGGTAGGTAGGTAGATAGATAGATAGAGACAGGTAGGTAGGTAGGTAGATAGATAGAGATAGGTCGGTAGGTATGTAGATAGATAGAGATAGGTAGGTAGGTAGATTGATAGATAGAGATAGGTAGGCAGGTAGATAGATAGATAGATAGAGATAAGTAGGTAGATAGATAGATAGATAGAGATAGGTAGGTAGGTAGATAGATACAGATAGGTAGGTAGGTAGATAGATAGATACAGATAGGTAGGTAGGTAGATAGATAGATACATATGTAGGTAGGTAGGTAGATAGATAGATACAGATAGGTAGGTAGGTAGGTAGGTAGATAGATAGATACAGATAGGTAGGTAGGTAGATAGATAGATAGAGATAGATAGGTAGGTAGATTGATAGATACAGATAGGTAGGTAGGTAGATAGATAGATACAGATAGGTAGGTAGGTAGGTAGATAGATAGAGATAGGTAGGTAGATAGATAGATAGAGATAGGTAGGTAGGTAGGTAGGTAGGTAGATAGATAGAGATAGGTAGGTAGGTAGATAGATAGATAGAGATAGATAGGTAGGTAGATTGATAGAGACAGATAGGTAGTTAGGTAGATAGATAGATAGAGATAGGTAGGTAGGTAGATTGATAGATAGATACAGATAGGTAGGTAGGTAGATAGATACAGATAGGTAGGTAGGTAGATAGATAGATACAGATAGGTAGGTAGGTAGATAGATAGAGATATGTAGGTAGGTAGATAGATAGATAGAGATAGGTAGGTAGGTAGGTAGATAGATAGAGATAGGTAGGTAGGTAGATAGATAGATAGAGATAGGTAGGTAGGTAGATTGATAGATACATAAGTAGGTAGGTAGATAGATAGATACAGATAGGTAGGTAGGTAGATAGATAGATACAGATAGGTAGGTAGATTGATAGAGACAGATAGGTAGGTAGGTAGATATATAGATAGAGATAGGTAGGTAGGTAGATTGATAGATACAGATAGGTAGGTAGGTAGATAGATAGATAGAGATAGGTAGGTAGGTAGATTGATAGATAGAGATAGGTAGGCAGGTAGATAGATAGATAGAGATAAGTAGGTAGGTAGATTGATAGATATAGATAGGTAGGTAGGTAGATAGATAGATAGAGATAGGTAGGTATGTAGATAGGTAGATAGAGATAGGTAGGTAGGTAGATAGATAGAGTTAGATAGGTAGGTAGGTAGATAGATAGCTACAGGTAGGTATGTAGGTAGATAGATAGATACAGATAGGTAGGTAGGTAGATAGATAGATACAGATATGTAGGTAAGTAGATAGATAGATAGAGATAGGTAGGTAGGTAGGTAGATAGATAGAGATAGGTAGGTAGGTAGATAGATAGATAGAGATAGGTAGGTAGGTAGATTGATAGATACAGATAGGTAGGTAGGTAGATAGATAGATAGAGATAGGTAGGTAGGTAGATAGATAGATAGAGATAGGTAGGTAGGTAGATTGATAGATACAGATATGTAGGTAGGTAGATTGATAGATAGAGATAGGTAGGTAGGTAGATAGATAGATAGAGATAGGTAGGTAGGTAGATAGATAGATAGAGATAGGTAGGTAGGTAGATTGATAGATACAGATATGTAGGTAGGTAGATTGATAGATAGAGATAGGTAGGTAGGTAGATAGATAGATAGAGACAGGTAGGTAGGTAGGTAGATAGATAGAGATAGGTCGGTAGGTATGTAGATAGATAGAGATAGGTAGGTAGGTAGATTGATAGATAGAGATAGGTAGGCAGGTAGATAGATAGATAGATAGAGATAAGTAGGTAGGTAGATTGATAGATAGAGATAGGTAGGTAGGTAGATAGATAGATAGATAGAGATAGGTAGGTAGGTAGATAGATACAGATAGGTAGGTAGGTAGATAGATAGATACAGATAGGTAGGTAGGTAGATAGATAGATACATATGTAGGTAGGTAGGTAGATAGATAGATACAGATAGGTAGGTAGGTAGGTAGGTAGATAGATAGATACAGATAGGTAGGTAGGTAGATAGATAGATAGAGATAGATAGGTAGGTAGATTGATAGATACAGATAGGTAGGTAGGTAGATAGATAGATACAGATAGGTAGGTAGGTAGGTAGGTAGATAGATAGAGATAGCTAGGTAGATAGATAGATAGAGATAGGTAGGTAGGTAGGTAGGTAGGTAGATAGATAGAGATAGGTAGGTAGGTAGATAGATAGATAGAGATAGATAGGTAGGTAGATTGATAGAGACAGATAGGTAGTTAGGTAGATAGATAGATAGAGATAGGTAGGTAGGTAGATTGATAGATAGATACAGATAGGTAGGTAGGTAGATAGATACAGATAGGTAGGTAGGTAGATAGATAGATACAGATAGGTAGGTAGGTAGATAGATAGAGATATGTAGGTTGGTAGATAGATAGATAGAGATAGGTAGGTAGGTAGGTAGATAGATAGAGATAGGTAGGTAGGTAGATAGATAGATAGAGATAGGTAGGTAGGTAGATTGATAGATACATAAGTAGGTAGGTAGATAGATAGATACAGATAGGTAGGTAGGTAGATAGATAGATACAGATAGGTAGGTAGATTGATAGAGACAGATAGGTAGGTAGGTAGATATATAGATAGAGATAGGTAGGTAGGTAGATTGATAGATACAGATAGGTAGGTAGGTAGATAGATAGATAGAGATAGGTAGGTAGGTAGATTGATAGATAGAGATAGGTAGGCAGGTAGATAGATAGATAGAGATAAGTAGGTAGGTAGATTGATAGATATAGATAGGTAGGTAGGTAGATAGATAGAGATAGGTAGGTATGTAGATAGATAGATAGAGATAGGTAGGTAGGTAGATAGATAGAGTTAGATAGGTAGGTAGGTAGATAGATAGCTACAGGTAGGTATGTAGGTAGATAGATAGATACAGATAGGTAGGTAGGTAGATAGATAGATACAGATATGTAGGTAAGTAGATAGATAGATAGAGATAGGTAGGTAGGTAGGTAGATAGATAGAGATAGGTAGGTAGGTAGATAGATAGATAGAGATAGGTAGGTAGGTAGATTGATAGATACAGATAGGTAGGTAGGTAGATAGATAGATAGAGATAGGTAGGTAGGTAGATAGATAGATAGAGATAGGTAGGTAGGTAGATTGATAGATACAGATATGTAGGTAGGTAGATTGATAGATAGAGATAGGTAGGTAGGTAGATAGATAGATAGAGACAGGTAGGTAGGTAGGTAGATAGATAGAGATAGGTCGGTAGGTATGTAGATAGACAGAGATAGGTAGGTAGGTAGATTGATAGATAGAGATAGGTAGGCAGGTAGATAGATAGATAGAGATAAGTAGGTAGGTAGATTGATAGATACAGATAGGTAGGTAGGTAGATTGATAGAGACAGATAGGTAGATAGGTAGATAGATAGATAGAGATAGGTAGGTAGGTATATTGATAGAGACAGATAGGTAGGTAGGTAGATAGATAAATAGCTACAGGTAGTTATGTAGGTAGATAGATAGATACAGATAGGTAGGTAGGTAGATAGATAGATACAGATATGTAGGTAAGTAGATAGATAGATACAGATATGTAGGTAGGTAGATTGATAGATAGAGATAGGTAGGTAGGTAGATAGATAGATAGAGACAGGTAGGTAGGTAGATAGATAGAGATAGGTCGGTAGGTATGTAGATAGATAGAGATAGGTAGGTAGGTAGATAGAGATAGAGATAGGTAGGTAGGTAGATTGATAGATACAGATATGTAGGTAGGTAGATTGATAGATAGAGATAGGTAGGTAGGTAGATAGATAGATAGAGACAGGTCGGTAGGTAGGTAGATAGATAGAGATCGGTCTGTAGGTATGTAGATAGATAGAGATAGGTAGGTAGGTAGATAGATAGATAGATAGAGATAAGTAGGTAGGTAGATTGATAGATAGAGATAGGTAGGTAGGTAGATAGATAGATAGATAGATAGAGATAGGTAGGTAGGTAGATAGATACAGATAGGTAGGTAGGTAGATAGATAGATACAGATAGGTAGGTAGGTAGATAGATAGATACATATGTAGGTAGGTAGGTAGATAGATAGATACAGATAGGTAGGTAGGTAGGTAGGTAGATAGATAGATACAGATAGGTAGGTAGGTAGATAGATAGATAGATAGATAGATAGATAGATAGAGATAGATAGGTAGGTAGATTGATAGATACAGATAGGTAGGTAGGTAGATAGATAGATAGAGATAGGTAGGTAGGTAGGTAGATAGATAGAGATGGGTAGGTAGGTAGGTAGATAGATAGAGATAAGTAGGTAGGTAGATAGATAGATAGAGATAGGTAGGTAGGTAGATAGATAGATACAGATAGGTAGGTAGGTAGATTGATAGATAGAGATAGGTAGGTAGGTAGATAGATAGATAGAGATAGGTAGGTAGGTAGGGAGATAGATAGAGATAGGTAGGTAGGTAGATTGATAGATAGAGATAGATAGGTAGGTAGATTGATAGAGACAGATAGGTAGGTAGGTAGATTGATAGATACAGATAGGTGGGTAGGTAGATAGATAGATAAATAGAGATAGGTAGGTAGGTAGATAGATAGATAGAGATAGGTAGGTAGGTAGATAGATAGATACAGATAGGTAGGTAGGTAGGTAGATAGATAGATACAGATAGGTAGGTAGGTAGATAGATAGATAGAGATAGATAGGTAGGTAGATAGATAGATACAGATAGGTAGGTAGATAGATAGATAGATAGAGATAGATAGGTAGGTAGATTGATATATACAGATAGGTAGGTAGGTAGATAGATAGATACAGATAGGTAGGTAGGTAGGTAGATAGATAGAGATAGGTAGGTAGGTAGATAGATAGATAGAGATAGGTAGGTAGGTAGGTAGATAGATAGAGATAGGTAGGTAGGTAGATAGATAGATAGAGATAGATAGGTAGGTAGATTGATAGAGACAGATAGGTAGTTAGGTAGATAGATAGATAGAGATAGGTAGGTAGGTAGATTGATAGATAGATACATATAGGTAGCTAGATAGATAGATACAGATAGGTAGGTAGGTAGATAGATAGATACAGATAGGTAGGTAGGTAGACAGATAGAGATATGTAGGTAGGTAGATAGATAGATAGAGATAGGTAGGTAGGTAGGTAGATAGATAGAGATAGGTAGGTAGGTAGATTGATAGATACATAGGTAGGTAGGTAGATAGATAGATACAGATAGGTAGGTAGGTAGATAGATAGATAGAGATAGGTAGGTAGGTAGATAGATAAATACAGATAGGTAGGTAGGTAGGAAGATAGATAGAGATAGGTAGGTAGGTAGATAGATAGATAGATAGAGATAGGTAGGTAGGTAGATTGATAGATACAGATAGCTAGGTAGGTAGATAGATAGATACAGATAGGTAGGTAGGTAGGTAGATAGATAGATAGATAGAGATAGTTAGGTAGGTAGATTGATAGATACAGATAGGTAGGTAGGTAGATAGATAGATACAGATAGGTAGGTAGGTAGATAGATAGATACAGATAGGTAGGTAGGTAGATAGATAGATACATATGTAGGTAGGTAGGTAGATAGATAGATACAGATAGGTAGGTAGGTAGGTAGGTAGATAGATAGATACAGATAGGTAGGTAGGTAGATAGATAGATAGATATATAGAGATAGATAGGTAGGTAGATTGATAGATACAGATAGGTAGGTAGGTAGATAGATAGATAGAGATAGGTAGGTAGGTAGGTAGATAGATAGAGATGGGTAGGTAGGTAGGTAGATAGATAGAGATAGGTAGGTAGGTAGATAGATAGATACATATAGGTAGGTAGGTAGATAGATAGATACAGATAGGTAGGTAGGTAGATTGATAGATAGAGATAGGTAGGTAGGTAGATAGATAGATAGAGATAGGTAGGTAGGTAGGGAGATAGATAGAGATAGGTAGGTAGGTAGATTGATAGATAGAGATAGATAGGTAGGTAGATTGATAGAGACAGATAGGTAGGTAGGTAGATTGATAGATACAGATAGGTAGGTAGGTAGATAGATAGATAAATAGAGATAGGTAGGTAGGTAGATAGATAGATACAGATAGGTAGGTAGGTAGATAGATAGATACAGATAGGTAGGTAGGTAGATAGATAGATACAGATAGGTAGGTAGGTAGATAGATAGATAGAGATAGATAGGTAGGTAGATAGATAGATACAGATAGGTAGGTAGTTAGATAGATAGATAGAGATAGATAGGTAGGTAGATTGATATATACAGATAGGTAGGTAGGTAGATAGATAGATACAGATAGGTAGGTAGGTAGGTAGGTAGATAGATAGAGATAGGTAGGTAGGTAGATAGATAGATAGAGATAGGTAGGTAGGTAGGTAGGTAGATAGATAGAGATAGGTAGGTAGGTAGATAGATAGATAGAGATAGATAGGTAGGTAGATTGATAGAGACAGATAGGTAGTTAGGTAGATAGATAGATAGAGATAGGTAGGTAGGTAGATTGATAGATAGATACATATAGGTAGCTAGGTAGATAGATACAGATAGGTAGGTAGGTAGATAGATAGATACAGATAGGTAGGTAGGTAGATAGATAGAGATAGGTAGGTAGGTAGGTAGATAGATAGAGATAGGTAGGTAGGTAGATTGATAGATACATAGGTAGGTAGGTAGATAGATAGATACAGATAGGTAGGTAGGTAGATAGATAGATAGAGATAGGTAGGTAGGTAGATAGATAAATACAGATAGGTAGGTAGGTAGGAAGATAGATAGAGATAGGTAGGTAGGTAGATAGATAGATAGAGATAGGTAGGTAGGTAGATTGATAGATACAGATAGCTAGATAGGTAGATAGATAGATACAGATAGGTAGGTAGGTAGGTAGATAGATAGATAGATAGAGATAGTTAGGTAGGTAGATTGATATATACAGATAGGTAGGTAGGTAGATAGATAGATACAGATAGGTAGGTAGGTAGATAGATAGATACAGATAGGTAGGTAGGTAGATAGATAGATAGAGATAAGTAGGTAGGTAGATTGATAGATAGAGATAGGTAGGTAGGTAGATAGATAGATACAGATAGGTAGGTAGGTAGATAGATAGATACAGATAGGTAGGTAGGTAGGTAGATAGATAGATACAGATAGGTAGGTAGGTAGATAGATAGATAGAGATAGATAGGTAGGTAGATAGATAGATACAGATAGGTAGGTAGTTAGATAGATAGATAGAGATAGATAGGTAGGTAGATTGATAGAGATATGTAGGTAGCTAGGTAGATAGATACAGATAGGTAGGTAGGTAGATAGATAGATACAGATAGGTAGGTAGGTAGATAGATAGAGATATGTAGGTAGGTAGATAGATAGATAGAGATAGGTAGGTAGGTAGGTAGATAGATAGAGATATGTAGGTAGGTAGATTGATAGATACATAGGTAGGTAGGTAGATAGATAGATACAGATAGGTAGGTAGGTAGATAGATAGATAGAGATAGGTAGGTAGGTAGATAGATAAATACAGATAGGTAGGTAGGTAGGAAGATAGATAGAGATAGGTAGGTAGGTAGATAGATAGATAGAGATAGGTAGGTAGGTAGATTGATAGATACAGATAGCTAGGTAGGTAGATAGATAGATACAGATAGGTAGGTAGGTAGATAGATAAATACAGATAGGTAGGTAGCTAGATAGATAGATAGAGATAGGTAGGTAGATTGATAGAGACAGATAGGTAGGTAGGTAGATATATAGATAGAGATAGGTAGGTAGGTAGATAGATAGATACAGATATGTAGGTAGGTAGGTAGATAGATAGATACAGATAGATAGGTAGGTAGGTAGATAGATAGAGATAGATAGGTAGGTAGATTGATAGAGACAGATAGGTAGGTAGGTAGATAGATAGATAGAGATAAGTAGGTAGGTAGATTGATAGATACAGATAGGTAGGTAGGTTGATAGATAGATACAGATAGGTAGGTAGGTAGATAGATAGATACAGATATGTAGGTAGGTAGGTAGATCGATAGATACAGATAGGTAGGTAGGTAGGTAGATAGATAGAAATAGATAGGTAGGTAGATTGATAGAGACAGATAGGTAGGTAGGTAGATAGATAGATAGAGATAAGTAGGTAGGTAGATTGATAGATAAAGATAGGTAGGTAGGTAGATAGATAGATACAGATAGGTGGGTAGATAGATAGATACAGATAGGTAGGTAGGTAAATAGATAGATAGAGATAGGTAGGTAGGTAGGTAGATAGATAGAGATAGGTAGGTAGGTAGGTAGATAGATAGAGATAGGTAGGTAGGTAGATTGATAGAGACAGATAGGTAGGTAGGTAGATAGATAGATAGATAGAGATAGGTAGGTAGGTAGGTAGGTAGAGATATTTAGGTAGGTAGGTAGATAGAAAGAGATAGTTAGGTAGGTAGGTAGATAGATACAGATAGGTAGGTAGGTAGGTAGATAGATAGAGATAGGTAGGTAGGTAGATTGATAGATACAGATAGGTAGGTAGGTAGGTAGATAGATAGATACAGATAGGTAGATAGGTAGGTAGATAGATAGATACAGATATGTAGGTAGGTAGATAGATAGATAGAGATATGTAGGTAGGTAGATTGATAGATAGAGATAGGTAGGTAGATAGATAGATAGAGATAGGTAGGTAGGTAGATTGATAGATAGAGATAGGTAGGCAGGTAGATAGATAGATAGAGATAAGTAGGTAGGTAGATTGATAGATACAGATAGGTAGGTAGGTAGATAGATAGAGATAGGTAGGTAGGTAGATAGATAGATAGAGATAGGTAGGTAGGTAGATAGATAAAGTTAGGTAGGTAGGTAGATAGATAGCTACAGGTAGGTATGTAGGTAGATAGATCGATACAGATAGGTAGGAAGGTAGATAGATAGATACAGATATGTAGGTAAGTAGATAGATAGATAGAGATAGGTAGGTAGGTAGGTAGATAGATAGAGATAGGTAGGTAGGTAGATAGATAGAGATAGGTAGGTAGGTAGATTGGTAGATACAGATAGGTAGGTAGGTAGATAGATAGATAGAGATAGGTAGGTAGGTAGATAGATAGATAGAGATAGGTATGTAGGTAGATTGATAGATACAGATATGTAGGTAGCTAGATTGATAGATAGAGATAGGTAGGTAGGTAGATAGATAGATAGAGACAGCTAGGTAGGTAGGTTGATAGATAGAGATAGGTCGGTAGGTATGTAGATAGATAGAGATAGGTAGGCAGGTAGATAGATAGATAGATAGATAGATAGAGATAAGTAGGTAGGTAGATTGATAGATAGAGATAGGTATGTAGGTAGATAGATAGATAGATAGATAAGATAGATAGATAGATAGATAGATAGAGATAGGTAAGGTAGGTAGATAGATACAGATAGGTAGGTAGGTAGATAGATAGAGATAGGTAGGTAGGTAGGTAGATAGATAGAGATAGGTAGGTAGGTAGATTGATAGATACATAGGTAGGTAGGTAGATAGATAGATACAGATAGGTAGGTAGGTAGATAGATAGATAGAGATAGGTAGGTAGGTAGATAGATAAATACAGATAGGTAGGTAGGTAGGAAGATAGATAGAGATAGGTAGGTAGGTAGATAGATAGATAGAGATAGGTAGGTAGGTAGATTGATAGATACAGATAGCTAGGTAGGTAGATAGATAGATACAGATAGGTAGGTAGGTAGATAGATAAATACAGATAGGTAGGTAGCTAGATAGATAGATAGAGATAGGTAGGTAGATTGATAGAGACAGATAGGTAGGTAGGTAGATATATAGATAGAGATAGGTAGGTAGGTAGATAGATAGATACAGATATGTAGGTAGGTAGGTAGATAGATAGATACAGATAGGTAGGTAGGTAGGTAGATAGATAGAGATAGATAGGTAGGTAGATTGATAGAGACAGATAGGTAGGTAGGTAGATAGATAGATAGAGATAAGTAGGTAGGTAGATTGATAGATACAGATAGGTAGGTAGGTTGATAGATAGATACAGATAGGTAGGTAGGTAGATAGATAGATACAGATATGTAGGTAGGTAGGTAGATCGATAGATACAGATAGGTAGGTAGGTAGGTAGATAGATAGAAATAGATAGGTAGGTAGATTGATAGAGACAGATAGGTAGGTAGGTAGATAGATAGATAGAGATAAGTAGGTAGGTAGATTGATAGATAAAGATAGGTAGGTAGGTAGATAGATAGATACAGATAGGTGGGTAGATAGATAGATACAGATAGGTAGGTAGGTAAATAGATAGATAGAGATAGGTAGGTAGGTAGGTAGATAGATAGAGATAGGTAGGTAGGTAGATAGATAGAGATAGGTAGGTAGGTAGATTGATAGAGACAGATAGGTAGGTAGGTAGATAGATAGATAGATAGAGATAGGTAGGTAGGTAGGTAGGTAGAGATATTTAGGTAGGTAGGTAGATAGAAAGAGATAGTTAGGTAGGTAGGTAGATAGATACAGATAGGTAGGTAGGTAGGTAGATAGATAGAGATAGGTAGGTAGGTAGATTGATAGATACAGATAGGTAGGTAGGTAGATAGATAGATACAGATAGGTAGGTAGGTAGGTAGATAGATAGATACAGATATGTAGGTAGATAGATAGATAGATAGAGATATGTAGGTAGGTAGATTGATAGATAGAGATAGGTAGGTAGATAGATAGATAGAGATAGGTAGGTAGGTAGATTGATAGATAGAGATAGGTAGGCAGGTAGATAGATAGATAGAGATAAGTAGGTAGGTAGATTGATAGATACAGATAGGGAGGTAGGTAGATAGATAGAGATAGGTAGGTAGGTAGATAGATAGATAGAGATAGGTAGGTAGGTAGATAGATAAAGTTAGGTAGGTAGGTAGATAGATAGCTACAGGTAGGTATGTAGGTAGATAGATCGATACAGATAGGTAGGAAGGTAGATAGATAGATACAGATATGTAGGTAAGTAGATAGATAGATAGAGATAGGTAGGTAGGTAGGTAGATAGATAGAGATAGGTAGGTAGGTAGATAGATAGATAGAGATAGGTAGGTAGGTAGATTGGTAGATACAGATAGGTAGGTAGGTAGATAGATAGATAGAGATAGGTAGGTAGGTAGATAGATAGATAGAGATAGGTATGTAGGTAGATTGATAGATACAGATATGTAGGTAGCTAGATTGATAGATAGAGATAGGTAGGTAGGTAGATAGATAGATAGAGACAGCTAGGTAGGTAGGTTGATAGATAGAGATAGGTCGGTAGGTATGTAGATAGATAGAGATAGGTAGGTAGGTAGATTGATAGATAGAGATAGGTAGGCAGGTAGATAGATAGATAGATAGATAGATAGAGATAAGTAGGTAGGTAGATTGATAGATAGAGATAGGTAGATAGATAGATAGATAGATAGATAGATAGATAGATAGATAGATAGATAAGATAGATAGATAGATAGATAGATAGAGATAGGTAAGGTAGGTAGATAGATACAGATAGGTAGGTAGGTAGATAGATAGATACAGATAGGTAGGTAGGTAGATAGATAGATACATATGTAGGTAGGTAGGTAGACAGATAGATACAGATAGGTAGGTAGGTAGGTAGGTAGATACAGATAGGTAGGTAGGTAGATAGATAGATAGAGATAGGTAGGTAGGTAGGTAGATAGATAGAGATGGGTAGGTAGGTAGGTAGATAGATAGAGATAGGTAGGTAGGTAGATAGATAGATACAGATAGGTAGGTAGGTAGTTAGATAGATAGAGATAGGTAGGTAGGTAGGTAGATAAGTAGATACAGATAGGTAGGTAGGTAGGTAGATAGATCGATAGAGATAGATAGGTAGGTAGATAGATAGATACAGATAGGTAGGTAGGTAGGTAGATAGATAGATACAGATAGGTAGGTAGGTAGGTAGATAGATAGAGATAGGTAGGTAGGTAGATAGATAGATACAGATAGGTAGGTAGGTAGGTAGATAGATAGAGATAGGTAGGTAGGTAGATAGATAGATAGAGATAGATAGGTATGTAGATTGATAGAGACAGATAGGTAGTTAGGTAGATAGATACAGATAGGTAGGTAGGTAGATAGATAGATACAGATAGGTAGGTAGGTAGATAGATAGAGATATGTAGGTAGGTAGATAGATAGATAGATACAGATAGGTAGGTAGGTAGGTAGATAGATAGAGATAGGTAGGTAGGTAGGTAGATAGATCGATAGAGATAGATAGGTAGGTAGATAGATAGATACAGATAGGTAGGTAGGTAGGTAGATAGATAGATACAGATAGGTAGGTAGGTAGGTAGATAGATAGAGATAGGTAGGTAGGTAGATAGATAGATACAGATAGTTAGGTAGGTAGGTAGATAGATAGAGATGGGTAGGTAGGTAGGTAGATAGATAGAGATAGGTAGGTAGGTAGATAGATAGATACAGATAGGTAGGTAGGTAGATAGATAGATACAGATGGGTAGGTAGGTAGATTGATAGATAGAGATATGTAGGTAGGTAGATAGATAGATAGAGATAGGTAGGTAGGTAGGTAGATAGATAGAGATAGGTAGGTAGGTAGATAGATAGATAGAGATAGATAGGTAGGTAGATTGATAGAGACAGATAGGTAGGTAGGTAGATAGATAGATAGAGATAGGTAGGTAGGTAGATTGATAGATACAGATATGTAGGTAGGCAGATTGATAGATAGAGATAGGTAGGTAGGTAGATAGATAGATAGAGATAAGTAGGTAGGTAGATTGATAGATAGAGATAGGTAGGTAGGTAGATAGATAGATAAATAGAGATAGGTATGTAGGTAGATAGATAGATACAGATAGGTAGGTAGGTAGGTAGATAAGTAGATACAGATAGGTAGGTAGGTAGATAGATAGATAGAGATAGATAGGTAGGTAGATAGATAGATACAGATAGGTAGGTAGGTAGATAGATAGATAGAGATAGATAGGAAGGTAGATTGATAGATACAGATAGGTAGGTAGGTAGATAGATAGATACAGATAGGTAGGTAAGTAGGTAGATAGATAGAGATAGGTAGGTAGGTAGATAGATAGATAGAGATAGGTAGGTAGGTAGATAGATAGAGATAGGTAGGTAGATAGATAGATAGATAGAGATAGATAGGTAGGTAGATTGATAGAGACAGATAGGTAGTTAGGTAGATAGATAGATAGAGATAGGTAGGTAGGTAGATTGATAGATAGATACAGATAGGTAGCTAGGTAGATAGATACAGATAGGTAGGTAGGTAGATAGATAGATAGAGATAGGTAGGTAGGTAGGTAGATAGATAGAGATAGGTAGGTAGGTAGATAGATAGATAGAGATAGGTAGGTAGGTAGATTGATAGATACATAGGTAGGTAGGTAGATAGATAGATACAGATAGATAGGTAGGTAGATAGATAGATAGAGATAGGTAGGTAGGTAGATAGATAAATACAGATAGGTAGGTAGGTAGGTAGATAGATAGAGATAGGTATGTAGGTAGATAGATAGATAGAGATAGGTAGGTAGGTAGATTGATAGATACAGATAGGTAGGTAGGTAGATAGATAGATACAGATAGGTAGGTAGGTAGATAGATAAATACACATAGGTAGGTAGGTAGATAGATAGATAGAGATAGGTAGGTAGATTGATAGAGACAGATAGGTAGGTAGGTAGATATATAGATAGAGATAGGTAGGTAGGTAGATTGATAGATACAGATAGGTAGGTAGGTAGATAGATAGATAGAGATAGGTAGGTAGGTAGATTGATAGATAGAGATAGGTAGGCAGGTAGATAGATAGATAGAGATAAGTAGGTAGGTTGATTCATAGATACAGATAGGTAGGTATGTAGATAGATAGATAGATATAGGTAGGTAGGTAGATAGATAGATAGAGATAGGTAGGTAGGTAGATAGATAGATAGAGATAGGTAGGTAGGTATATAGATAAATCGATAGAGATAGGTAGGTAGGTAGATAGATAGATAGAGATAGGTAGGTAGGTAGATTGATAGATACAGATAGGTAGGTAGGTAGATAGATAGATACAGATAGGTAGGTAGGTAGATAGATAGATACAGATATGTAGGTATGTAGGTAGATAGATAGATACAGATAGGTAGGTAGGTAGGTAGATAGATAGAGATAGATAGGTAGGTAGATTGATAGAGACAGATAGGTAGGTAGGTAGATAGATAGATAGAGATATGTAGGTAGGTAGATTGATAGATACAGATAGGTAGGTAGGTAGATAGATAGATACAGATAGGTAGGTAGATAGATAGATACAGATAGGTAGGTAGGTAAATAGATAGATAGAGATAGGTAGGTAGGTAGATAGATAGATAGAGATAGATAGGAAGGTAGATTGATAGATACAGATAGGTAGGTAGGTAGATAGATAGATACAGATAGGTAGGTAGGTAGGTAGATAGATAGATAGAGATAGGTAGGTAGGTAGGTAGGTAGATAGATAGAGATAGGTAGGTAGGTAGATAGATAGATAGAGATAGATAGGTAGGTAGATTGATAGATAGATAGATACAGATAGGTAGCTAGGTAGATAGATACAGATAGGTAGGTAGGTAGATAGATAGATACAGATAGGTAGGTAGGTAGATAGATAGAGATATGTAGGTAGGTAGATAGATAGATAGAGATAGGTAGGTAGGTAGGTAGATAGATAGAGATAGGTAGGTAGGTAGATAGATAGATAGAGATAGGTAGGTAGGTAGATTGATAGATACATAGGTAGGTAGGTAGATAGATAGATACAGATAGGTAGGTAGGTAGATAGATAGATAGAGATAGGTAGGTAGGTAGATAGATAAACACAGATAGGTAGGTAGGTAGGTAGATAGATAGAGATAGGTATGTAGGTAGATAGATAGATAGATAG
Organism: Crotalus adamanteus; assembly: GCA_039797435.1. NCBI lineage: Eukaryota > Metazoa > Chordata > Lepidosauria > Squamata > Viperidae > Crotalus > Crotalus adamanteus. Next base: position 1,597,444 of record CM077928.1, read on the forward strand.
AGATAGGTAGGTAGGTAGATTGATAGATACAGATAGGTAGGTAGGTAGATAGATACAGATAGGTAGGTAGGTAGATAGATAAATACAGATAGGTAGGTAGGTAGATAGATAGATAGAGATAGGTAGGTAGATTGATAGAGACAGATAGGTAGGTAGGTAGGTAGATATATAGATAGAGATAGGTAGGTAGGTAGATTGATAGATACAGATAGGTAGGTATGTAGGTAGATAGATAGAGATAGGTAGGTAGGTAGATTGATAGAGATAGGTAGGCAGGTAGATAGATAGATAGAGATAAGTAGGTAGGTAGATTGATAGATACAGATAGGTAGGTACGTAGATAGATAGATAGAGATAGGTAGGTAGGTAGATAGATAGATAGAGATAGGTAGGTAGGTAGATAGATAGATAGAGATAGGTAGGTAGGTATATAGATAGATCGATAGAGATAGGTAGGTAGGTAGATAGATAGATAGAGATAGGTAGGTAGGTAGATTGATAGATACAGATAGGTAGGTAGGTAGATAGATAGATACAGATAGGTAGGTAGGTAGATAGATAGATACAGATATGTAGGTAGGTAGGTAGATAGATAGATACAGATAGGTAGGTAGGTAAATAGATAGATAGAGATAGGTAGGTAGGTAGGTAGATAGATAGAGATGGGTAGGTAGGTAGGTAGATAGATAGAGATAGGTAGGTAGGTAGATAGATAGATACAGATAGGTAGGTAGGTAGATAGATAGATACAGATGGGTAGGTAGGTAGATTGATAGATAGAGATATGTAGGTAGGTAGATAGATAGATAGAGATAGGTAGGTAGGTAGGTAGATAGATAGAGATAGGTAGGTAGGTAGATAGATAGATAGAGATAGATAGGTAGGTAGATTGATAGAGACAGATAGGTAGGTAGGTAGATAGATAGATAGAGATAGGTAGGTAGGTAGATTGATAGATACAGATATGTAGGTAGGCAGATTGATAGATAGAGATAGGTAGGTAGGTAGATAGATAGATAGAGATAAGTAGGTAGGTAGATTGATAGATAGAGATAGGTAGGTAGGTAGATAGATAGATAAATAGAGATAGGTATGTAGGTAGATAGATAGATACAGATAGGTAGGTAGGTAGGTAGATAAGTAGATACAGATAGGTAGGTAGGTAGATAGATAGATAGAGATAGATAGGTAGGTAGATAGATAGATACAGATAGGTAGGTAGGTAGATAGATAGATAGAGATAGATAGGAAGGTAGATTGATAGATACAGATAGGTAGGTAGGTAGATAGATAGATACAGATAGGTAGGTAAGTAGGTAGATAGATAGAGATAGGTAGGTAGGTAGATAGATAGATAGAGATAGGTAGGTAGGTAGATAGATAGAGATAGGTAGGTAGATAGATAGATAGATAGAGATAGATAGGTAGGTAGATTGATAGAGACAGATAGGTAGTTAGGTAGATAGATAGATAGAGATAGGTAGGTAGGTAGATTGATAGATAGATACAGATAGGTAGCTAGGTAGATAGATACAGATAGGTAGGTAGGTAGATAGATAGATAGAGATAGGTAGGTAGGTAGGTAGATAGATAGAGATAGGTGGGTAGGTAGATAGATAGATAGAGATAGGTAGGTAGGTAGATTGATAGATACATAGGTAGGTAGGTAGATAGATAGATACAGATAGATAGGTAGGTAGATAGATAGATAGAGATAGGTAGGTAGGTAGATAGATAAATACAGATAGGTAGGTAGGTAGGTAGATAGATAGAGATAGGTATGTAGGTAGATAGATAGATAGAGATAGGTAGGTAGGTAGATTGATAGATACAGATAGGTAGGTAGGTAGATAGATAGATACAGATAGGTAGGTAGGTAGATAGATAAATACACATAGGTAGGTAGGTAGATAGATAGATAGAGATAGGTAGGTAGATTGATAGAGACAGATAGGTAGGTAGGTAGATATATAGATAGAGATAGGTAGGTAGGTAGATTGATAGATACAGATAGGTAGGTAGGTAGATAGATAGATAGAGATAGGTAGGTAGGTAGATTGATAGATAGAGATAGGTAGGCAGGTAGATAGATAGATAGAGATAAGTAGGTAGGTTGATTGATAGATACAGATAGGTAGGTACGTAGATAGATAGATAGATATAGGTAGGTAGGTAGATAGATAGATAGAGATAGGTAGGTAGGTAGATAGATAGATAGAGATAGGTAGGTAGGTATATAGATAAATCGATAGAGATAGGTAGGTAGGTAGATAGATAGATAGAGATAGGTAGGTAGGTAGATTGATAGATACAGATAGGTAGGTAGGTAGATAGATAGATACAGATAGGTAGGTAGGTAGATAGATAGATACAGATATGTAGGTATGTAGGTAGATAGATAGATACAGATAGGTAGGTAGGTAGGTAGATAGATAGAGATAGATAGGTAGGTAGATTGATAGAGACAGATAGGTAGGTAGGTAGATAGATAGATAGAGATATGTAGGTAGGTAGATTGATAGATACAGATAGGTAGGTAGGTAGATAGATAGATACAGATAGGTAGGTAGATAGATAGATACAGATAGGTAGGTAGGTAAATAGATAGATAGAGATAGGTAGGTAGGTAGATAGATAGAGATAGGTAGGTAGGCAGGTAGATAGATAGAGATAAGTAGGTAGGTAGATTGATAGAGACAGATAGGTAGGTAGGTAGATAGATAGATAGATAGATAGATAGAGATAGGTAGGTAGGTAGGTAGGTAGAGATAGTTAGGTAGGTAGGTAGATAGAAAGAGATAGTTAGGTAGGTAGGTAGATAGATACAGATAGGTAGGTAGGTAGATAGATAGATAGAGATAGGTAGGTAGGTAGATTGATAGAGACAGATAGGTAGGTAGGTAGATAGATAGATAGAGATATGTAGGTAGGTAGATTGATAGATACAGATAGGTAGGTAGGTAGATAGATAGATACAGATAGGTAGGTAGATAGATAGATACAGATAGGTAGGTAGGTAAATAGATAGATAGAGATAGGTAGGTAGGTAGGTAGATAGATAGAGATAGGTAGGTAGGTAGATTGATAGAGACAGATAGGTAGGTAGGTAGATAGATAGATAGATAGATAGATAGAGAGAGGTAGGTAGGTAGGTAGGTAGAGATAGTTAGGTAGGTAGGTAGATAGAAAGAGATAGTTAGGTAGGTAGGTAGATAGATACAGATAGGTAGGTAGGTAGATAGATAGATAGAGATAGGTAGGTAGGTAGATTGATAGATACAGATAGGTAGGTAGGTAGATAGATAGATACAGATATGTAGGTAGGTAGGTAGATAGATAGATACAGATATGTAGGTAGGTAGATAGATAGATAGAGATAGGTAGGTAGGTAGGTAGATAGATAGAGATAGGTAGGTAGGTAGGTAGGTAGAGATAGTTAGGTAGGTAGGTAGATAGAAAGAGATAGTTAGGTAGGTAGGTAGATAGATAGATAGAGATAGGTAGGTAGGTAGATTGATAGATACAGATAGGTAGGTAGGTAGGTAGATACATAGAGATAGGTAGGTAGGTAGATAGATAGATAGAGATAGGTAGGTAGGTAGGTAGATAGATAGAGATAGGTAGGTAGGTAGATAGATAGATAGAGATAGGTAGGTAGGTAGATTGATAGATACAGATAGGTAGGTAGGTAGATAGATAGATACAGATAGATAGGTAGGTAGATAGATAGATAGATAGATAGAGATAGGTAGGTAGGTAGATAGATAGATAGACATAGGTAGGTAGGTAGATTGATAGATACAGATACGTAGGTAGGTAGATAGATAGATACAGATAGGTAGGTAGATAGATAGATAGATAGAGATAGGTAGGTAGGTAGATAGATAAATACAGATATGTAGGTAGGTAGATAGATAGATAGAGATAGGTAGGTAGATTGATAGAGACAGATAGGTAGGTAGGTAGATATAAAGATAGAGATAGGTAGGTAGGTAGATTGATAGATACAGATAGGTAGGTAGGTAGATAGATAGATAGAGATAGGTAGGTAGGTAGATTGATAGATAGAGATAGGTAGGCAGGTAGATAGATAGATAGAGATAAGTAGGTAGGTAGATTGATAGATACAGATAGGTAGGTAGGTAGATAGATAGATAGAGATAGGTAGGTAGGTAGATAGATAGATAGAGATAGGTAGGTAGGTAGATAGATAGAGTTAGGTAGGTAGGTAGATAGATAGCTACAGGTAGGTATGTAGGTAGATAGATAGATACAGATAGGTAGGTATGTAGATATATAGATACAGATATGTAGGTAAGTAGATAGATAGAGATAGGTAGGTAGGTAGGTAGATAGATAGATAGAGATAGGTAGGTAGGTAGGTAGATAGATAGATAGAGATAGGTAGGTAGGTAGATTGATAGATACAGATAGGTAGGTAGGTAGATAGATAGATAGAGATAGGTAGGTAGGTAGATAGATAGATAGAGATAGGTATGTAGGTAGATTGATAGATACAGATATGTAGGTAGCTAGATTGATAGATAGAGATAGGTAGGTAGGTAGATAGATAGATAGAGACAGCTAGGTAGGTAGGTAGATAGATAGAGATAGGTCGGTAGGTATGTACATAGATAGAGATAGGTAGGTAGGTAGATTGATAGATAGAGATAGGTAGGCAGGTAGATAGATAGATAGATAGATAGAGATATGTAGGTAGGTAGATTGATAGATAGAGATAGGTAGGTAGGTAGGTAGATAGATAGATAGATAGATAGAGATAGGTAGGTAGGTAGATAGATACAGATTGGTAGGTAGGTAGATAGATAGATAGAGATAGATAGGTAGGTAGATTGATAGATACAGATAGGTAGGTAGGTAGATAGATAGATACAGATAGGTAGGTAGGTAGATAGATAGATACAGATAGGTAGGTAGGTAGATAGATAGATAGAGATAGGTAGGTAGGTAGGTAGATAGATAGAGATGGGTAGGTAGGTAGGTAGATAGATAGAGATAGGTAGGTAGGTAGATAGATAGATACAGATAGGTAGGTAGGTAGGTAGATAGATAGATAGAGATAGGTAGGTAGGTAGATTGATAGATAGAGATAGGTAGGTAGGTAGATAGATAGATAGAGATAGGTAGGTAGGTAGGTAGATAGATAGAGATAGGTAGGTAGGTAGATAGATAGATACAGATAGGTAGGTAGGTAGATACATAGATACAGATAGGTAGGTAGGTAGATAGATAGATAGAGATAGGTAGGTAGGTAGATTGATAGATACAGATATGTAGGTAGGTAGATTGATAGATAGAGATAGGTAGGAAGGTAGATAGATAGATAGAGACAGGTAGATAGGTAGGTAGATAGATAGAGATAGGTCGGTAGGTATGTAGAAAGATAGAGATAGGTAGGTAGGTAGATTGATAGATAGAGATAGGTAGGCAGGTAGATAGATAGATAGATAGATAGATAGAGATAAGTAGGTAGGTAGATTGATAGATAGAGATAGGTAGGTAGGTAGGTAGATAGATAAATAGAGATAGGTAGGTAGGTAGATAGATAGATACAGATAGGTAGATAGATAGATACAGATAGGTAGGAAGGTAGATAGATAGATACATATGTAGGTAGGTAGATAGATACAGATAGGTAGGTAGGTAGATAGATACAGATAGGTAGGTAGGTAGATAGATAGATAGAGATAGATAGGAAGGTAGATTGATAGATACAGATAGGTAGGTAGGTAGATAGATAGATACAGATAGGTAGGTAGGTAGATAGATAGAGATGCGTAGGTAGGTAGGTAGATAGATAGAGATAGGTAGGTAGGTATATAGATAGATAGAGATAGGTAGGTAGGTAGGTAGGTAGATAGATAGAGATAGGTAGGTAGGTAGATACATAGATACAGATAGGTAGGTAGATAGATAGATAGATAGAGATAGGTAGGTAGGTAGATTGATAGATACAGATATGTAGGTAGGTAGATTGATAGATAGAGATAGGTAGGTAGGTAGATAGATAGATAGAGACAGGTAGGTAGGTAGGTAGATAGATAGAGATAGGTCGGTAGGTAGATTGATAGATACAGATAGGTAGGTAGGTAGATAGATAGATACAGATAGGTAGGTAGGTAGATACATAGATACAGATAGGTAGGTAGGTAGATAGATAGATAGAGATAGGTAGGTAGGTAGATTGATAGATACAGATATGTAGGTAGGTAGATTGATAGATAGAGATAGGTAGGTAGGTAGATAGATAGATAGAGACAGGTAGGTAGGTAGGTAGATAGATAGAGATAGGTCGGTAGGTATGTAGAAAGATAGAGATAGGTAGGTAGGTAGATTGATAGATAGAGATAGGTAGGCAGGTAGATAGATAGATAGAGAGATAGATAGAGAGAGATAAGTAGGTAGGTAGATTGATAGATAGAGATAGGTAGGTAGGTATGTAGATAGATAAATAGAGATAGGTAGGTAGGTAGATAGATAGATACAGATAGGTAGATAGATAGATACAGATAGGTAGGAAGGTAGATAGATAGATACATATGTAGGTAGGTAGATAGATAGATACAGATAGGTAGGTAGGTAGGTAGATAGATACAGATAGGTAGGTAGGTAGATAGATAGATAGAGACAGATAGGAAGGTAGATTGATAGATACAGATAGGTAGGTAGGTAGATAGATAGATACAGATAGGTAGGTAGGTAGATAGATAGATACAGATAGGTAGGTAGGTAGATAGATAGATAGAGATAGGTAGGTAGGTAGGTAGGTAGGTAGATAGATAGAGATGGGTAGGTAGGTAGGTAGATAGATAGATAGAGATAGGTAGGTAGGTAGATAGATAGATAGGTAGGTAGATTGATAGAGACAGATAGGTAGTTAGGTAGATAGATAGATAGAGATAGGTAGGTAGGTAGATTGATAGATAGATACAGATAGGTAGCTAGGTAGATAGATACAGATAGGTAGGTAGGTAGATAGATAGATACAGATAGGTAGGTAGGTAGATAGATAGATAGATAGAGATATGTAGGTAGGTAGATAGATAGATAGAGATAGGTAGGTAGGTAGGTAGATAGATAGAGATAGGTAGGTAGGTAGATAGATAGATAGAGATAGGTAGGTAGGTACATTGATAGATACATAGGTAGGTAGATAGATAAATACAGATAGGTAGGTAGGTAGGTAGAAAGATAGAGATAGGTAGGTAGGTAGATAGATAGATAGAGATAGGTAGGTAGATTGATAGATACAGATAGGTAGGTAGGTAGATAGATAGATACAAATAGGTAGGTAGGTAGATAGATAAATACAGATAGGTAGGCAGGTATATAGATAGATAGAGATAGGTAGGTAGATTGATAGAGACAGATAGGTAGGTAGGTAGATATATAGATAGAGATAGGTAGGTAGGTAGATTGATAGATACAGATAGGTAGGTAGGTAGATAGATAGATACAGATAGGTAGGTAGGTAGATAGATAGATACAGATAGGTTGGTAGGTAGATAGATAGATAGAGATAGGTAGGTAGGTAGGTAGGTAGATAGATAGAGATGGGTAGGTAGGTAGGTAAATAGATAGAGATATGTAGGTAGGTAGGTAGATAGATAGAGATAGGTAGGTAGGTAGGTAGATAGATAGAGATAGGTAGGTATGTAGATAGATAGATAGAGATAGATAGGTAGGTAGATTGATAGAGACAGATAGGTAGTTAGGTAGATAGATAGATAGATAGAGATAGGTAGGTAGGTAGATTGATAGATAGATACAGATAGGTAGCTAGGTAGATAGATACAGATAGGTAGGTAGGTAGATAGATAGATACAGATAGGTAGGTAGGTAGATAGATAGATAGAGATATGTAGGTAGGTAGATAGATAGATAGAGATAGGTAGGTAGGTAGGTAGGTAGATAGAGATAGGTAGGTAGGTAGATAGATAGATACAGATAGGTAGGTCGGTAGATTAATAGATACATAGGTAGGTAGGTAGATACAGATAGATTGATAGATACAGATAGGTAAGTAGGTAGATAGATAGATAGAGATAGGTAGGTAGGTAGATAGATAAATACAGATAGGTAGGTAGGTAGGTAGATAGAGATAGGTAGGTAGGTAGATAGATAGATAGAGATAGGTAGGTAGGTAGATTGATAGATACAGATAGTTAGGTAGGTAGATAGATAGATACAGATAGGTAGGTAGGTAGATAGATAAATACAGATAGGTAGGTAGGTAGATAGATAGATAGAGATAGGTAGGTAGATTGATAGAGACAGATAGGTAGGTAGGTAGATTGATAGATAGAGATAGGTAGGTAGGTATGTAGATAGATAAATAGAGATAGGTAGGTAGGTAGATAGATAGATACAGATAGGTAGATAGATAGATACAGATAGGTAGGAAGGTAGATAGATAGATACATATGTAGGTAGGTAGATAGATAGATACAGATAGGTAGGTAGGTAGGTAGATAGATACAGATAGGTAGGTAGGTAGATAGATAGATAGAGATAGGTAGGTAGGTAGGTAGGTAGGTAGATAGATAGAGATGGGTAGGTAGGTAGGTAGATAGATAGATAGAGATAGGTAGGTAGGTAGATACAGATAGATTGATAGATACAGATAGGTAAGTAGGTAGATAGATAGATAGAGATAGGTAGGTAGGTAGATAGATAAATACAGATAGGTAGGTAGGTAGATAGATAGATACAGATATGTAGGTAAGTAGATAGATAGAGATAGGTAGGTAGGTAGGTAGATAGATACAGATAGGTCGGTAGGTAGATAGATAGATAGAGATAGGTAGGTAGGTAGATTGATAGATACAGATAGGTAGGTAGGTAGATAGATAGATACAGATAGGTAGGTAGGTAGGTAGGTAGATAGATACAGATATGTAGGTAGGTAGATAGATAGATAGAGAGAGGTAGGTATGTAGGTAGATAGATAGAGATAGGTAGGTAGGTAGGTAGGTAGAGATAGTTAGGTAGGTAGGTAGATAGAAAGAGATAGTTAGGTAGGTAGGTAGATAGATACAGATAGGTAGGTAGGTAGATAGATAGATAGAGATAGGTAGGTAGGTAGATTGATAGATACAGATAGGTAGGTAGGTAGATAGATAGATAGAGATAGGTAGGTAGGTAGATTGATAGATAGAGATAGGTAGGCAGGTAGATAGATAGATATTGATTAGTAGGTAGGTAGATTGATAGATACAGATAGGTAGGTAGGTAGATTGATAGATACAGATAGGTAGGTAGGTAGATAGATAGATAGAGATAGGTAGGTAGGTAGATAGATAGATAGAGATAGGTAGGTAGGTAGATAGATAGAGTTAGGTAGGTAGGTAGGGAGATAGATAGCTACAGGTAGGTATGTAGGTAGATAGATAGATACAGATAGGTAGGTAGGTAGATAGATACAGATATGTAGGTAAGTAGATAGATAGATAGAGATAGGTAGGTAGGTAGGTAGATAGATAGAGATAGGTAGGTAGGTAGATAGATAGATAGAGACAGGTAGGTAGGTAGATTGATAGATACAGATAGGTAGGTAGGTAGATAGATAGATAGAGATAGGTAGGTAGGTAGATAGATAGATACAGATATGTAGGTAGGTAGATTGATAGATAGAAATAGGTAGGTAGGTAGATAGATAGATAGAGACAGGTAGGTAGGTAGGTAGATAGATAGAGATAGGTTGGTAGGTATGTAGATAGATAGAGATAGGTAGGTAGGTAGATTGATAGATAGAGATAGGTAGGCAGGTAGATTGATAGATAGAGATAGGTAGGTAGGTAGATAGATAGACAGATAGATAGATAGAGATAGGTAGGTAGGTAGATAGATACAGATAGGTAGGTAGGTAGATAGATAGATACAGATAGGTAGGTAGGTAGATAGATAGATACATATGTAGGTAGGTAGGTAGATAGATAGATACAGATAGGTAGGTAGGTAGGTAGGTAGATAGATAGATACAGATAGGTAGGTAGGTAGATAGATAGATAGACATAGGTAGGTAGGTAGATTGATAGATACAGATAGGTAGGTAGGTAGATAGATAGATACAGACAGGTAGGTAGATAGATAGATAGATAGAGATAGGTAGGTAGGTAGATTGATAGATACAGATAGGTAGGTAGGTAGATAGATAGATAGAGATAGGTAGGTAGGTAGATAGATAGATAGAGATAGGTAGGTAGGTAGATAGATAGAGTTAGGTAGGTAGGTAGGGAGATAGATAGCTAAAGGTAGGTATGTAGGTAGATAGATAGATACAGATAGGTAGGTAGGTAGATAGATAGATACAGATATGTAGGTAAGTAGATAGATAGATAGAGATAGGTAGGTAGGTAGGTAGATAGATACAGATAGGTAGGTAGGTAGATAGATAGATAGAGATAGGTAGGTAGGTAGATTGATAGATACAGATAGGTAGGTAGGTAGATAGATAGATACAGATAGGTAGGTAGGTAGGTAGATAGATAGATACAGATATGTAGGTAGGTAGATAGATAGATAGAGATAGGTAGGTAGGTAGGTAGATAGATAGAGATAGGTAGGTAGGTAGGTAGGTAGGTAGAGATAGGTAGGTAGGTAGATAGAAAGAGATAGTTAGGTAGGTAGGTAGATAGATACAGATAGGTAGGTAGTTAGATAGATAGATAGAGATAGGTAGGTAGGTAGATTGATAGATACAGATAGGTAGGTAGGTAGATACATAGAGATAGGTAGGTAGGTAGATAGATAGATAGAGATAGGTAGGTAGGTAGATAGATAGATAGAGATAGGTAGGTAGGTAGATTGATAGATACAGATAGGTAGGTAGGTAGATAGATAGATACAGATAGATAGGTAGGTAGATAGATAGATAGAGATAGGTAGGTAGGTAGATAGATAGATAGACATAGGTAGGTAGGTAGATTGATAGATACAGATAGGTAGGTAGGTAGATAGATAGATACAGATAGGTAGGTAGGTAGATAGATAGATAGAGATAGGTAGGTAGGTAGATTGATAGATACAGATAGGTAGGTAGGTAGATAGATAGATACAGATAGGTAGGTAGGTAGGTAGATAGATACAGATAGGTAGGTAGATAGATAGATATATAGAGATAGGTAGGTAGGTAGATAGATAAATACAGATAGGTAGGTAGGTAGATAGATAGAGATAGGTAGGTAGGTAGATAGATAGATAGATAGATAGAGATAGGTAGGTAGGTAGATTGATAGATACAGATAGGTAGGTAGGTAGATAGATAGATACAGATATGTAGGTAGGTAGATAGATAAATACAGATAGGTAGGTAGGTAGATAGTTAGATAGAGATAGGTAGGTAGATTGATAGAGACAGATAGGTAGGTAGGTAGATATATAGATAGAGATAGGTAGGTAGGTAGATTGATAGATACAGATAGGTAGGTAGGTAGATAGATAGAGATAGGTAGGAAGGTAGATTGATAGATAGAGATAGGTAGGCAGGTAGATAGATAGATATTGATAAGTAGGTAGGTAGATTGATAGATACAGATAGGTAGGTAGGTAGATAGATAGATAGATAGAGATAGGTAGGTAGGTAGATAGATAGATAGAGATAGGTAGGTAGGTAGATAGATAGAGTTAGGTAGGTAGGTAGGGAGATAGATAGCTACAGGTAGGTATGTAGGTAGATAGATAGATACAGATAGGTAGGTAGGTAGATAGATAGATACAGATAGGTAGGTAAGTAGATAGATAGATAGAGATAGGTAGGTAGGTAGGTAGATAGATAGAGATAGGTAGGTAGGTAGATAGATAGATAGAGATAGGTAGGTAGGTAGATAGATAGATAGAGATAGGTAGGTAGGTAGATTGATAGATAGAGATAGGTAGGCAGGTAGATAGATAGATAGAGATAAGTAGGTAGGTAGATTGATAGATACAGATAGGTAGGTAGGTAGATAGATAGATAGAGATAGGTAGGTAGGTAGATAGATAGATAGAGATCGGTAGGTAGGTAGATAGATAGAGTTAGGTAGGTAGGTAGATAGATAGCTACAGGTAGGTATGTAGGTAGATAGATAGATACAGATAGGTAGGTAAGTAGATAGATAGATAGAGATAGGTAGGTAGGTAGATAGATAGAGATAGGTAGGTAGGTAGATAGATAGAGATAGGTAGGTAGCTAGATTGATAGATACAGATAGGTAGGTAGGTAGATAGATAGATAGAGATAGGTAGGTAGGTAGATAGATAGATAGAGATAGGTAGGTAGGTAGATTGATAGATACAGATAGGTAGGTAGGTAGATAGATAGATACAGATAGATAGGTAGGTAGATAGATAGATAGAGATAGGTAGGTAGGTAGATAGATAGATAGACATAGGTAGGTAGGTAGATTGATAGATACAGATAGGTAGGTAGGTAGATAGATAGATACAGATAGGTAGGTAGGTAGATAGATAGATAGAGATAGGTAGGTAGGTAGATTGATAGATACAGATAGGTAGGTAGGTAGATAGATAGATACAGATAGGTAGGTAGGTAGGTAGATAGATACAGATAGGTAGGTAGATAGATAGATATATAGAGATAGGTAGGTAGGTAGATAGATAAATACAGATAGGTAGGTAGGTAGATAGATAGAGATAGGTAGGTAGGTAGATAGATAGATAGATAGATAGAGATAGGTAGGTAGGTAGATTGATAGATACAGATAGGTAGGTAGGTAGATAGATAGATACAGATATGTAGGTAGGTAGATAGATAAATACAGATAGGTAGGTAGGTAGATAGTTAGATAGAGATAGGTAGGTAGATTGATAGAGACAGATAGGTAGGTAGGTAGATATATAGATAGAGATAGGTAGGTAGGTAGATTGATAGATACAGATAGGTAGGTAGGTAGATAGATAGAGATAGGTAGGAAGGTAGATTGATAGATAGAGATAGGTAGGCAGGTAGATAGATAGATATTGATAAGTAGGTAGGTAGATTGATAGATACAGATAGGTAGGTAGGTAGATAGATAGATAGATAGAGATAGGTAGGTAGGTAGATAGATAGATAGAGATAGGTAGGTAGGTAGATAGATAGAGTTAGGTAGGCAGGTAGGGAGATAGATAGCTACAGGTAGGTATGTAGGTAGATAGATAGATACAGATAGGTAGGTAGGTAGATAGATAGATACAGATAGGTAGGTAAGTAGATAGATAGATAGAGATAGGTAGGTAGGTAGGTAGATAGATAGAGATAGGTAGGTAGGTAGATAGATAGATAGAGATAGGTAGGTAGGTAGATAGATAGATAGAGATAGGTAGGTAGGTAGATTGATAGATAGAGATAGGTAGGCAGGTAGATAGATAGATAGAGATAAGTAGGTAGGTAGATTGATAGATACAGATAGGTAGGTAGGTAGATAGATAGATAGAGATAGGTAGGTAGGTAGATAGATAGATAGAGATCGGTAGGTAGGTAGGTAGATAGATAGAGTTAGGTAGGTAGGTAGATAGATAGCTACAGGTAGGTATGTAGGTAGATAGATAGATACAGATAGGTAGGTAGGTAGATAGATAGATACAGATATGTAGGTAAGTAGATAGATAGATAGAGATAGGTAGGTAGGTAGATAGATAGAGATAGGTAGGTAGGTAGATAGATAGAGATAGGTAGGTAGCTAGATTGATAGATACAGATAGGTAGGTAGGTAGATAGATAGATAGAGATAGGTAGGTAGGTAGGTAGATAGATAGATAGAGATAGGTAGGTAGGTAGATTGATAGATACAGATATGTAGGTAGCTAGATTGATAGATAGAGATAGGTAGGTAGGTAGATAGATAGATAGAGACAGCTAGGTAGGTAGGTAGATAGATAGAGATAGGTCGGTAGGTATGTAGATAGATAGAGATAGGTAGGTAGGTAGATTGATAGATAGAGATAGGTAGGCAGGTAGATAGATAGATAGATAGAGATAAGTAGGTAGGTAGATTGATAGATAGAGATAGGTAGGTAGGTAGATAGATAGATAGAGATAGGTAGGTAGGTAGATAGATAGAGTTAGGTAGGTAGGTAGGGAGATAGATAGCTACAGGTAGGTATGTAGGTAGATAGATAGATACAGATAGGTAGGTAGGTAGATAGATACAGATATGTAGGTAAGTAGATAGATAGATAGAGATAGGTAGGTAGGTAGGTAGATAGATAGAGATAGGTAGGTAGGTAGATAGATAGATAGATAGAGACAGGTAGGTAGGTAGATTGATAGATACAGATAGGTAGGTAGGTAGATAGATAGATAGAGATAGGTAGGTAGGTAGATAGATAGATACAGATATATAGGTAGGTAGATTGATAGATAGAGATAGGTAGGTAGGTAGATAGATAGATAGAGACAGGTAGGTAGGTAGGTAGATAGATAGAGATAGGTTGGTAGGTATGTAGATAGATAGAGATAGGTAGGTAGGTAGATTGATAGATAGAGATAGGTAGGCAGGTAGATAGATAGATAGATAGAGATAAGTAGGTAGGTAGATTGATAGATAGAGATAGGTAGGTAGGTAGATAGATAGACAGATAGATAGATAGAGATAGGTAGGTAGGTAGATAGATACAGATAGGTAGGTAGGTAGATAGATAGATACAGATAGGTAGGTAGGTAGATAGATAGATACATAGGTAGGTAGGTAGGTAGATAGATAGATACAGATAGGTAGGTAGGTAGGTAGGTAGATAGATAGATACAGATAGGTAGGTAGGTAGATAGATAGATAGACATAGGTAGGTAGGTAGATTGATAGATACAGATAGGTAGGTAGGTAGATAGATAGATACAGACAGGTAGGTAGATAGATAGATAGATAGAGATAGGTAGGTAGGTAGATAGATAGATAGAGATAGGTAGGTAGGTAGATAGATAGATAGAGATAGGTAGGTAGGTAGATAGATAGAGTTAGGTAGGTAGGTAGGGAGATAGATAGCTAAAGGTAGGTATGTAGGTAGATAGATAGATACAGATAGGTAGGTAGGTAGATAGATAGATACAGATATGTAGGTAAGTAGATAGATAGATAGAGATAGGTAGGTAGGTAGGTAGATAGATACAGATAGGTAGGTAGGTAGATAGATAGATAGAGATAGGTAGGTAGGTAGATTGATAGATACAGATAGGTAGGTAGGTAGGTAGATAGATAGATACAGATATGTAGGTAGGTAGATAGATAGATAGAGATAGGTAGGTAGGTAGGTAGATAGATAGAGATAGGTAGGTAGGTAGGTAGGTAGGTAGAGATAGGTAGGTAGGTAGATAGAAAGAGATAGTTAGGTAGGTAGGTAGATAGATACAGATAGGTAGGTAGGTAGATAGATAGATACAGATAGGTAGGTAGGTAGATTGATAGATACAGATAGGTAGGTAGGTAGGTAGATACATAGAGATAGGTAGGTAGGTAGATAGATAGATAGAGATAGGTAGGTAGGTAGATAGATAGATAGAGATAGGTAGGTAGGTAGATTGATAGATACAGATAGGTAGGTAGGTAGATAGATAGATACAGATAGATAGGTAGGTAGATAGATAGATAGAGATAGGTAGGTAGGTAGATAGATAGATAGACATAGGTAGGTAGGTAGATTGATAGATACAGATAGGTAGGTAGGTAGATAGATAGATACAGATAGGTAGGTAGGTAGATAGATAGATAGAGATAGGTAGGTAGGTAGATTGATAGATACAGATAGGTAGGTAGGTAGATAGATAGATACAGATAGGTAGGTAGGTAGGTAGATAGATAGATACAGATATGTAGGTAGGTAGATAGATAGATAGAGATAGGTAGGTAGGTAGGTAGATAGATAGAGATAGGTAGGTAGGTAGGTAGGTAGGTAGAGATAGTTAGGTAGGTAGGTAGATAGAAAGAGATAGTTAGGTAGGTAGGTAGATAGATACAGATAGGTAGGTAGGTAGATAGATAGATAGAGATAGGTAGGTAGGTAGATTGATAGATACAGATAGGTAGGTAGGTAGGTAGATACATAGAGATAGGTAGGTAGGTAGATAGATAGATAGAGATAGGTAGGTAGGTAGATAGATAGAGATAGGTAGGTAGGTAGATTGATAGATACAGATAGGTAGGTAGGTAGATAGATAGATACAGATAGATAGGTAGGTAGATAGATAGAGATAGGTAGGTAGGTAGATAGATAGACATAGGTAGGTAGGTAGATTGATAGATACAGATAGGTAGGTAGGTAGATAGATAGATACAGATAGGTAGGTAGATAGATAGATATATAGAGATAGGTAGGTAGGTAGATAGATAAATACAGATAGGTAGGTAGGTAGATAGATAGAGATAGGTAGGTAGGTAGATAGATAGATAGATAGAGATAGGTAGGTAGGTAGATTGATAGATACAGATAGGTAGGTAGGTAGATAGATAGATACAGATATGTAGGTAGGTAGATAGATAAATACAGATAGGTAGGTAGGTAGATAGATAGAGACAGATAGGTAGGTAGGTAGATATATAGATAGAGATAGGTAGGTAGGTAGATTGATAGATACAGATAGGTAGGTAGGTAGATAGATAGAGATAGGTAGGAAGGTAGATTGATAGATAGAGATAGGTAGGCAGGTAGATAGATAGATATTGATAAGTAGGTAGGTAGATTGATAGATACAGATAGGTAGGTAGGTAGATAGATAGATAGATAAAGATAGGTAGGTAGGTAGATAGATAGATAGAGATAGGTAGGTAGGTAGATAGATAGAGTTAGGTAGGTAGGTAGGGAGATAGATAGCTACAGGTATGTATGTAGGTAGATAGATAGATACAGATAGGTAGGTAGGTAGATAGATAGATACAGATAGGTAGGTAAGTAGATAGATAGATAGAGATAGGTAGGTAGGTAGATAGATAGATAGAGACAGCTAGGTAGGTAGGTAGATAGATAGAGATAGGTCGGTAGGTATGTAGATAGATAGAGATAGGTAGGTAGGTAGATTGATAGATAGAGATAGGTAGGCAGGTAGATAGATAGATAGATAGAGATAAGTAGGTAGGTAGATTGATAGATAGAGATAGGTAGGTAGGTAGATAGATAGATAGATAGATAGAGATAGGTAGGTAGGTAGATAGATACAGATAGGTAGGTAGGTAGATAGATAGATACAGATAGGTAGGTAGGTAGATAGATAGATACATATGTAGGTAGGTAGGTAGATAGATAGATACAGATAGGTAGGTAGGTAGGTAGGTAGATAGATAGATACAGATAGGTAGGTAGGTAGATAGATAGATAGAGATAGATAGGTAGGTAGATTGATAGATACAGATAGGTAGGTAGGTAGATAGATAGATACAGATAGGTAGGTAGGTAGATAGATAGATACAGATAGGTAGGTAGGTAGATAGATAGATACAGATAGGTAGGTAGGTAGGTAGATAGATAGAGATGGGTAGGTAGGTAGGTAGATAGATAGAGATAGGTAGGTAGGTAGATAGATAGATACAGATAGGTAGGTAGGTAGATAGATAGATACAGATAGGTAGGTAGGTAGATTGATAGATAGAGATAGGTAGGTAGGTAGATAGATAGATAGAGATAGGTAGGTAGGTAGGTAGATAGATAGAGATAGGTAGGTAGGTAGATAGATAGATAGAGATAGATAGGTAGGTAGATTGATAGAGACAGATAGGTAGGTAGGTAGATAGATAGATAGAGATAGGTAGGTAGGTAGATTGATAGATACAGATAGGTAGGTAGGTAGATAGATAGATACAGATAGGTAGGTAGGTAGATAGATAGATACAGATAGGTAGGTAGGTAGATAGATAGATAGAGATAGGTAGGTAGGTAGATTGATAGATACAGATATGTAGGTAGGTAGATTGATAGATAGAGATAGGTAGGTAGGTAGATAGATAGATAGAGACAGGTAGGTAGGTAGGTAGATAGATAGAGATAGGTCGGTAGGTATGTAGAAAGATAGAGATAGGTAGGTAGGTAGATTGATAGATAGAGATAGGTAGGCAGGTAGATAGATAGATAGATAGATAGATAGATAGATAGATAGATAGATAGATAGATAGATAGATAGATAGATAGATAGAGATAAGTAGGTAGGTAGATTGATAGATAGAGATAGGTAGGTAGGTAGATAGATAGATAAATGGAGATAGGTAGGTAGGTAGATAGATAGATACAGAGAGGTAGGTAGGTAGATAGATAGATACAGATAGGTAGGTAGGTAGATAGATAGATACATATGTAGGTAGGTAGATAGATAGATACAGATAGGTAGGTAGGTAGGTAGGTAGATAGATACAGATAGGTAGGTAGGTAGATAGATAGATACAGATAGGTAGGTAGGTAGATAGATAGATCCAGATAGGTAGGTATGTAGATAGATAGATAGAGATAGATAGGTAGGTAGATTGATAGATACAGATAGGTAGGTAGGTAGATTGATAGATACAGATAGGTAGGTAGGTAGATAGATAGATACAGATAGGTAGGTAGGTAGATAGATAGATACAGATAGGTAGGTAGGTAGATAGATAGATAGATAGAGATAGGTAGGTAGGTAGGTAGGTAGATAGATAGAGATGGGTAGGTAGGTAGGTAGATAGATAGAGATAGGTAGGTAGGTATATAGATAGATAGAGATAGGTAGGTAGGTAGGTAGGTAGATAGATAGAGATAGGTAGGTAGATAGATAGATAGAGATAGATAGGTAGGTAGAATGATAGAGACAGATAGGTAGTTAGGTAGATAGATAGAGATAGGTAGGTAGGTAGATTGATAGATAGATACAGATAGGTAGCTAGGTAGATAGATACAGATAGGTAGGTAGGTAGATAGATAGATACAGATAGGTAGGTAGGTAGATAGATAGATACAGATAGGTAGGTAGGTAGATAGATAGATACAGATAGGTAGGTAGGTAGATAGATAGATACAGATAGGTAGGTAGGTAGGTAGGTAGATAGAGATGGGTAGGTAGGTAGATAGATAGATAGAGATAGGTAGGTAGGTAGATTGATAGATACATAGGTAGGTAGGTAGATAGATAGATACAGATAGGTAGGTAGGTAGATAGATAGATAGAGATAGGTAGGTAGGTAGATAGATAAATACAGATAGGTAGGTAGGTAGGTAGATAGATAGAGATAGGTAGGTAGGTAGATAGATAGATAGAGATAGGTAGGTAGGTAGATTGATAGATACAGATAGGTACGTAGGTAGGTAGATAGATACAGATAGGTAGGTAGGTAGATAGATAAATACAGATAGGTAGGTAGGTAGATAGATAGATAGAGATAGGTAGGTAGGTAGATTGATATAGACAGATAGGTAGGTAGGTAGATATATAGATAGAGATAGGTAGGTAGGTAGATTGATAGATACAGATAGGTAGGTAGGTAGATAGATAGATACAGATAGGTAGGTAGGTAGATAGATAGATACGGATAGGTAGGTAGGTAGGTAGATAGATATAGATGGGTAGGTAGGTAGGTAGATAGATAGAGATAGGTAGGTAGGTAGGTAGATAGATAGATAGAGATAGGTAGGTAGGTAGGTAGGTAGGTAGGTAGATAGATAGAGATAGGTAGGTAGGTAGATAGATAGATAGAGATAGATAGGTAGGTAGATTGATAGAGACAGATAGGTAGTTAGGTAGATAGATAGATAGAGATAGGTAGGTAGGTAGATTGATAGATAGATAGATACAGATAGGTAGCTAGGTAGATAGATACAGATAGGTAGGTAGGTGGATAGATAGATACAGATAGGTAGGTAGTTAGATAGATAGATAGAGATATGTAGGTATGTAGATAGATAGTGATAGGTAGGTAGGTAGGTAGGTAGATAGAGATAGGTAGGTAGGTAGATATATAGATAGAGATAGGTAGGTAGGTAGATTGATAGATACATAGGTAGGTAGGTAGATACAGATAGATTGATAGATACAGATAGGTAGTTAGGTAGATAGATAGGTAGGTAGGTAGATAGATAAATACAGATAGGTAGGTAGGTAGGTAGGTAGGTAGGTAGATAGAGATAGGTAGGTAGGTAGATAGATAGATAGAGATAGGTAGGTAGGTAGATTGATAGATACAGATAGGTAGGTAGGTAGATAGATAGATAAAGATAGGTAGGTAGGTAGATAGATAAATACAGATAGGTAGGTAGGTAGATAGATAGATAGAGATAGGTAGGTAGATTGATAGAGACAGATAGGTAGGTAGGTAGATATATAGATAGAGATAGGTAGGTAGGTAGATAGATAGATAGAGATAGGTAGGTAGGTAGATTGATAGATACAGATAGGTAGGTAGGTAGGTAGATAGATACAGATAGGTAGGTAGGTAGATAGATAAATACAGATAGGTAGGTAGGTAGATAGATAGATAGAGATAGGTAGGTAGGTAGATTGATATAGACAGATAGGTAGGTAGGTAGATATATAGATAGAGATAGGTAGGTAGGTAGATAGATAGATACAGATAGGTAGGTAGGTAGATAGATAGATACAGATAGGTAGGTAGGTAGATAGATAGATACAGATAGGTAGGTAGGTAGGTAGATAGATAGAGATGGGTAGGTAGGTAGGTAGATAGATAGAGATAGGTAGGTAGGTAGATAGATAGATAGAGATAGGTAGGTAGGTAGGTAGGTAGGTAGATAGATAGATAGAGATAGGTAGGTAGATAGATAGATAGATAGAGATAGATAGGTAGGTAGATTGATAGAGACAGATAGGTAGTTAGGTAGATAGATAGATAGAGATAGGTAGGTAGGTAGATTGATAGATAGATACAGATAGGTAGCTAGGTAGATAGATACAGATAGGTAGGTAGGTGGATAGATAGATACAGATAGGTAGGTAGTTAGATAGATAGATAGAGATATGTAGGTATGTAGATAGATAGAGATAGGTAGGTAGGTAGGTAGGTAGATAGAGATAGGTAGGTAGGTAGATAGATAGATAGAGATAGGTAGGTAGGTAGATTGATAGATACATAGGTAGGTAGGTAGATACAGATAGATTGATAGATACAGATAGGTAGGTAGGTAGATAGATAGGTAGGTAGGTAGATAGATAAATACAGATAGGTAGGTAGGTAGATAGATAGATAGAGATAGGTAGGTAGATTGATAGAGACAGATAGGTAGGTAGGTAGATTGATAGATACAGATAGGTAGGTACGTAGATAGATAGATAGAGATAGGTAGGTAGGTAGATAGATAGATAGAGATAGATAGGTAGGTAGATAGATAGATAGAGATAGGTAGGTAGGTATATAGATAGATCGATAGAGATAGGTAGGTAGGTAGATAGATAGATAGAGATAGGTAGGTAGGTAGATTGATAGATACAGATAGGTAGGTAGGTAGATAGATAGATACAGATAGGTAGGTAGGTAGATAGATAGATACAGATATGTAGGTAGGTAGGTAGATAGATAGATACAGATAGGTAGGTAGGTAGATAGATAGAGATAGATAGGTAGGTAGATTGATAGAGACAGATATGTAGGTAGGTAGATAGATAGATAGAGATAAGTAGGTAGGTAGATTGATAGATACAGATAGGTAGGTAGGTAGATAGATAGATACAGATAGGTAGGTAGATAGATAGATACAGATAGGTAGGTAGGTAAATAGATAGATAGAGATAGGTAGGTAGGTAGGTAGATAGATAGAGATAGGTAGGTAGGTAGATAGATAGATAGAGATAGGTAGGTAGGTAGATTGATAGTTACATAGGTAGGTAGGTAGATACAGATAGATTGATAGATACAGATAGGTAGGTAGGTAGATAGATAGGTAGGTAGGTAGATAGATAAATACAGATAGGTAGGTAGGTAGATAGATAGATAGAGATAGGTAGGTAGATTGATAGAGACAGATAGGTAGGTAGGTAGATAGATAGATAGAGATAGGTAGGTAGGTAGATTGATAGATAGAGATAGGTAGGCAGGTAGATAGATAGATAGAGATAAGTAGGTAGGTAGATTGATAGATACAGATAGGTAGGTACGTAGATAGATAGATAGAGATAGTTAGGTAGGTAGATAGATAGATAGAGATAGCTAGGTAGGTAGATAGATAGATAGAGATAGGTAGGTAGGTAGATTGATAGAGACAGATAGGTAGGTAGGTAGATTGATTGATAGAGATAGGTAGGTAGGTAGATAGATATATAGATAGATAGACATAGGTAGGTAGGTAGGTAGATAGATAGAGATAGATAGGTAGGTAGATTGATAGAGACAGATAGGTAGGTAGGCAGATTGATAGATACAGATAGGTAGGTAGGTAGATAGATAGATACAAATAGGTAGGTAGGTAGATAGATAGATACAGATAGGTAGGTAGGTAGATAGATAGATAGATAGATAGATAGATAGATAGATAGATAGATAGATAGATAGATAGATAGAGATAGGTAGGTAGGTAGATAGATAGATACAGATAGGTAGGTAGGTAGATAGATAAATACAGATAGGTAGGTAGGTAGATTGATAGATAGAGATAGGTAGGTAGGTAGATAGATAGAGATAGATAGGTATGTAGATTGATAGAGACAGATAGGTAGGTAGGTAGATAGATAGATACAGATAGGTAGGTAGGTAGATAGATAGATACAGATAGGTAGGTAGGTAGATAGATAGATAAAGATAGGTAGGTAGGTAGATAGATAGATAGAGATATGTAGGTAGGTTGGTAGATAGATAGAGATAGGTAGGTAGATAGATACATAGATAGAGATAGGTAGGTAGGTAGATTGATAGATACAGATAGGTAGGTAGGTAGATAGATAGATACAGATAGGTAGGTAGGTAGGTAGATAGATAGATAGATAGATAGATAGATAGATAGATAGATAGATAGATAGATAGAAAGATAGATAGATAGATAGATAGAGATAGGTAGGTAGGTAGATTGATAGATAGAGATAGGTAGGCAGGTAGATAGATAGATAGAGATAAGTAGGTAGGTAGATTGATAGATAGATAGATAGAGATAGGTAGGTAGGTAGATAGATAGATACAGATAGGTAGGTAGGTAGATAGATAGATATAGATAGGTAGGTAGGTAGATAGATAGAGATGGGTAGGTAGGTAGGTAGGTAGATAGAGATAGGTAGGTAGGTAGATAGATAGATAGAGATAGGTAGGTAGGTAGGTAGGTAGGTAGATAGATAGAGATAGGTAGGTAGGTAGATAGATAGATAGAGATAGATAGGTAGGTAGATTGATAGAGACAGTTAGGTAGTTAGGTAGATAGATAGATAGGGATAGGTAGGTAGGTAGATTGATAGATAGATACAGATAGGTCGCTAGGTAGATAGATACAGATAGGTAGGTAGGTAGATAGATAGATACAGATAGGTAGGTAGGTAGATAGATAGATAGAGATATGTAGGTAGGTAGATAGATAGATAGATAGAGATAGGTAGGTAGGTAGATAGATAGAGATAGGTAGGTAGGTAGGTAGATAGATAGATAGATAGAGATAGGTAGGTAGGTAGATTGATAGATACAGATAGGTAGGTAGGTAGATAGATAGATACAGATAGGTAGGTAGGTAGATAGATAGATAGAGATAGGTAGGTAGGTAGATAGATAAATACAGATAGGTAGGTAGATAGGTAGATAGATAGAGATAGGTAGGTAGGTAGATAGATAGAGATAGGTAGGTAGGTAGGTAGATTGATAGATACAGATAGGTAGGTAGGTAGGTAGATAGATAGATACAGATAGGTAGGTAGGTAGATAGAAAAATACAGATAGGTAGGTAGGTAGATAGATAGATAGAGATAGGTAGGTAGATTGATAGAGACAGATAGGTAGGTAGGTAGATAGATAGATAGATAGAGATAGGTAGGTAGGTAGGTAGGTAGAGATAGTTAGGTAGGTAGGTAGATAGAAAGAGATAGTTAGGTAGGTAGGTAGATAGATACAGATAGGTAGGTAGGTAGATAGATAGATATAGATAGGTAGGTAGGTAGGTAGATAGATAGAGATAGGTAGGTAGGTAGGTAGAGATAGTTAGGTAGGTAGGTAGATAGAAAGAGATAGTTAGGTAGGTAGGTAGATAGATACAGATAGGTAGGTAGGTAGATAGATAGATAGATAGAGATAGGTAGGTAGGTAGATTGATAGATACAGATAGGTAGGTAGGTAGATACATAGATATAGGTAGGTAGGTAGATAGATAGAGATAGGTAGGTAGGTAGATAGATAGATAGATAGAGATAGGTAGGTAGGTAGATTGATAGATACAGATAGGTATGTAGGTAGATAGATAGATACAGATAGATAGGTAGGTAGATAGATATATAGAGATAGGTAGGTAGGTAGATAGATAGATAGACATAGGTAGGTAGGTAGATTGATAGATACAGATAGGTAGGTAGGTAGATAGATACAGATAGGTAGGTAGATAGATAGATAGATAGAGATAGGTAGGTAGGTAGATAGATAAATACAGATAGGTAGGTAGGTAGATAGATAGAGATAGGTAGGTAGGTAGATAGATAGATAGATAGATAGAGATAGGTAGGTAGGTAGATTGATAGATACAGATAGGTAGGTAGGTAGGTAGATACATAGATATAGGTAGGTAGGTAGATTGATAGAGACAGATAGGTAGGTAGGTAGATATATAGATAGAGATAGGTAGGTAGGTAGATTGATAGATACAGATAGGTAGGTAGGTAGATAGATAGATAGAGATAGGTAGGTAGGTAGATTGATAGATAGAGATAGGTAGGCAGGTAGATAGATAGATAGAGATAAGTAGGTAGGTAGATTGATAGATACAGATAGGTAGGTAGGTAGATAGATAGATAGAGATAGGTAGGTTGGTAGATAGATAGAGATAGGTAGGTAGGTAGATAGATAGATAGAGATAGGTAGGTAGGTAGGTAGATAGATAGATACAGATAGGTAGGTAGGTAGATAGATAGATAGATACAGATAGGTAGGTAGGTAGATAGATAGATACAGATAGGTAGGTAGGTAGGTAGATAGATAGATACAGATAGGTAGGTAGGTAGGTAGATAGATAGATACAGATAGGTAGGTAGGTAGGTAGATAGAAAGAGATAGATAGGTAGGTAGATTGATAGAGAAAGATAGGTAGGTAGGTAGATAGATAGATAGAGATAAGTAGGTAGGTAGATTGATAGATACAGATAGGTAGGTAGGTAGATAGATAGATACAGATAGGTAGGTACATAGATAGATACAGATAGGTAGGTAGGTAGATAGATAGATAGAGATAGATAGGTAGGTAGATTGATAGAGACAGATAGGTAGGTAGGTAGATAGATAGATAGAGATAAGTAGGTAGGTAGGTAGATAGATAGAGATAGGTAGGTAGGTAGGTAGATAGATAGAGATAGGTAGGTAGGTAGGTAGATAGATAGAGATAGGTAGGTAGGTAGATAGATAGATAGAGATAGGTAGGTAGGTAGATTGATAGAGACAAATAGGTAGGTAGGTAGGTAGATAGATAGATAGATAGATAGATAGATAGATAGATAGATAGATAGATAGATAGATAGATAGATAGAGATAGGTAGGTAGGTAGATTGATAGATAGAGATAGGTAGGTAGGTAGATAGATAGATGAAGATATGTAGGTAGGTATATAGATAGATAGAGATAGGTAGGTAGGTAGATAGATACAGATAGGTAGGTAGGTAGATAGATAGGTAGAGATAGGTAGGTAGGTATGTAGATAGATAGATAGAGATAGGTAGGAAGGTAGGTAGATAGATAGAGATAGGTAGGTAGGTAGATTGATAGATACAGATAGGTAGGTAGGTAGATAGATAGATACAGATAGGTAGGTAGGTAGATAGATAAATACAGTTAGGTAGGTAGGTAGATAGATAGATAGAGATAGGTAGGTAGATTGATAGAGACAGATAGGTAGGTAGGTAGATAGATAGATAGATAGAGATAGGTAGGTAGGTAGGTAGAGATAGTTAGGTAGGTAGGTAGATAGAAAGAGATAGTTAGGTAGGTAGGTAGATAGATACAGATAGGTAGGTAGGTAGATAGATAGATAGAGATAGGTAGGTAGGTAGGTAGATAGATAGAGATAGGTAGGTAGGTAGGTAGGTAGAGATAGTTAGGTAGGTAGGTAGATAGAAAGAGATAGTTAGGTAGGTAGGTAGATAGATACAGATAGGTAGGTAGGTAGATAGATAGATAGATAGATAGATAGAGATAGGTAGGTAGGTAGATTGATAGATACAGATAGGTAGGTAGGTAGGTAGGTAGATACATAGATATAGGTAGGTAGGTAGGTAGGTAGATAGATAGAGATAGGTAGGTAGGTAGATAGATAGATACAGATAGGTAGGTAGGTAGATAGATAGATAGATACAGATAGGTAGGTAGGTAGATAGATAGATACAGATATGTAGGTAGGTAGGTAGATAGATAGATACAGATAGGTAGGTAGGTAGGTAGATAGATAGATACAGATAGGTAGGTAGGTAGGTAGATAGAAAGAGATAGATAGGTAGGTAGATTGATAGAGAAAGATAGGTAGGTAGGTAGATAGATAGATAGAGATAAGTAGGTAGGTAGATTGATAGATACAGATAGGTAGGTAGGTAGATAGATAGATACAGATAGGTAGGTACATAGATAGATACAGATAGGTAGGTAGGTAGATAGATAGATAGAGATAGATAGGTAGGTAGATTGATAGAGACAGATAGGTAGGTAGGTAGATAGATAGATAGAGATAAGTAGGTAGGTAGGTAGATAGATAGAGATAGGTAGGTAGGTAGGTAGATAGATAGAGATAGGTAGGTAGGTAGGTAGATAGATAGAGATAGGTAGGTAGGTAGATAGATAGATAGAGATAGGTAGGTAGGTAGATTGATAGAGACAAATAGGTAGGTAGGTAGGTAGATAGATAGATAGATAGATAGATAGATAGATAGATAGATAGATAGATAGATAGATAGATAGATAGATAGATAGAGATAGGTAGGTAGGTAGATTGATAGATAGAGATAGGTAGGTAGGTAGATAGATAGATGAAGATATGTAGGTAGGTATATAGATAGATAGAGATAGGTAGGTAGGTAGATAGATACAGATAGGTAGGTAGGTAGATAGATAGGTAGAGATAGGTAGGTAGGTATGTAGATAGATAGATAGAGATAGGTAGGAAGGTAGGTAGATAGATAGAGATAGGTAGGTAGGTAGATTGATAGATACAGATAGGTAGGTAGGTAGATAGATAGATACAGATATGTAGGTAGGTAGATAGATAAATACAGATAGGTAGGTAGGTAGATAGATAGATAGAGATAGGTAGGTAGATTGATAGAGACAGATAGGTAGGTAGGTAGATAGATAGATAGATAGAGATAGGTAGGTAGGTAGGTAGGTAGAGATAGTTAGGTAGGTAGGTAGATAGAAAGAGATAGTTAGGTAGGTAGGTAGATAGATACAGATAGGTAGGTAGGTAGATAGATAGATAGAGATAGGTAGGTAGGTAGGTAGATAGATAGAGATAGGTAGGTAGGTAGGTAGGTAGAGATAGTTAGGTAGGTAGGTAGATAGAAAGAGATAGTTAGGTAGGTAGGTAGATAGATACAGATAGGTAGGTAGGTAGATAGATAGATAGATAGATAGATAGAGATAGGTAGGTAGGTAGATTGATAGATACAGATAGGTAGGTAGGTAGGTAGGTAGATACATAGATATAGGTAGGTAGGTAGGTAGGTAGATAGATAGAGATAGGTAGGTAGGTAGATAGATAGATAGATAGAGATAGGTAGGTAGGTAGATTGATAGATACAGATAGGTAGGTAGGTAGATATATAGATAGAGATAGGTAGGTAGGTAGATTGATAGATACAGATAGGTAGGTAGGTAGATAGATAGATAGAGATAGGTAGGTAGGTAGATTGATAGATAGAGATAGGTAGGCAGGTAGATAGATAGATAGAGATAAGTAGGTAGGTAGATTGATAGATACAGATAGGTAGGTAGGTAGATAGATAGATAGAGATAGGTAGGTAGGTAGATAGATAGAGATAGGTAGGTAGGTAGATAGATAGATAGAGATAGGTAGGTAGGTATATAGATAGATCGATAGAGATAGGTAGGTAGGTAGATAGATAGATAGAGATAGGTAGGTAGGTAGATTGATAGATACAGATAGGTAGGTAGGTAGATAGATAGATAGATAGATACAGATAGGTAGGTAGTTAGATAGATAGATACAGATAGGTAGGTAGGTAGATAGATAGAAAGAGATAGATAGGTAGGTAGATTGATAGAGAAAGATAGGTAGGTAGGTAGATAGATAGATAGAGATAAGTAGGTAGGTAGATTGATAGATACAGATAGGTAGGTAGGTAGATAGATAGAAAGAGATAGATAGGTAGGTAGATTGATAGAGAAAGATAGGTAGGTAGGTAGATAGATAGATAGAGATAAGTAGGTAGGTAGATTGATAGATACAGATAGGTAGGTAGGTAGATAGATAGATACAGATAGGTAGGTACATAGATAGATACAGATAGGTAGGTAGGTAGATAGATAGATAGAGATAGATAGGTAGGTAGATTGATAGAGACAGATAGCTGGTAGGTAGATAGATAGATAGAGATAAGTAGGTAGGTAGGTAGATAGATAGAGATAGGTAGGTAGGTAGGTAGATAGATAGAGATAGGTAGGTAGGTAGATAGATAGATAGAGATTGGTAGGTAGGTAGGTAGATAGATAGAGATAGGTAGGTAGGTAGATAGATAGATAGAGATAGGTAGGTAGGTAGATTGATAGAGACAAATAGGTAGGTAGGTAGATAGATTGATGAAGATATGTAGGTAGGTAGATAGATAGATAGAGATAGGTAGGTAGGTAGATAGATACAGATAGGTAGGTAGGTAGATAGATAGGTAGAGATAGGTAGGTAGGTATGTAGATAGATAGATAGAGATAGGTAGGAAGGTAGGTAGATAGATACAGATAGGTAGGTAGATAGATAGAGATAGGTAGGTATGTAGATTGATAGATACAGATAGGTAGGTAGGTAGATAGATAGAGATAGGTAGGTAGGTAGATAGATAAATACAGATAGGTAGGTAGGTAGGTAGATAGATAGAGATAGGTAGGTAGGTAGATAGATAGAGATAGGTAGGTAGGTAGGTAGGTAGATTGATAGATACAGATAGGTAGGTAGGTAGATAGATAGATACAGATAGGTAGGTAGGTAGACAGATAAATACATATAGGTAGGTAGGTAGATAGATAGATAGAGATAGGTAGGTAGGTAGATTGATAGATACAGATAGGTAGGTAGGTAGATAGATAGATACAGATAGGTAGGTAGGTAGATAGATAGATACAGATAGGTAGGTAGGTAGATAGATAAATACAGATAGGTAGGTAGATAGGTAGATAGATAGAGACAGGTAGGTAGGTAGATAGATAGATAGAGATAGGTAGGTAGGTAGATTGATAGATACAGATAGGTAGGTAGGTAGATAGATAGATACAGATAGGTAGGTAGGTAGATAGATAAATACAGATAGGTAGGTAGGTAGATAGATAGATAGAGATAGGTAGGTAGATTGATAGAGACAGATAGGTAGGTAGGTAGATAGATAGATAGAGATAGGTAGGTAGGTAGGTAGGTAGAGATAGTTAGGTAGGTAGGTAGATAGAAAGAGATAGTTAGGTAGGTAGGTAGATAGATACAGATAGGTAGGTAGGTAGATAGATAGATAGAGATAGGTAGGTAGGTAGGTAGATAGATAGAGATAGGTAGGTAGGTAGGTAGGTAGAGATAGTTAGGTAGGTAGGTAGATAGAAAGAGATAGTTAGGTAGGTAGGTAGATAGATACAGATAGGTAGGTAGGTAGATAGATAGATAGATAGGTAGGTAGGTAGATTGATAGATACAGATAGGTAGGTAGGTAGGTAGATACATAGATATAGGTAGGTAGGTAGGTAGATAGATAGAGATAGGTAGGTAGGTAGATAGATAGATAGAGATAGGTAGGTAGGTAGATTGATAGATACAGATAGGTATGTAGGTAGATAGATAGATACAGATAGATAGGTAGGTAGATAGATATATAGAGATAGGTAGGTAGGTAGATAGATAGATAGACATAGGTAGGTAGGTAGACTGATAGATACAGATAGGTAGGTAGGTAGATAGATAGATACAGATAGGTAGGTAGATAGATAGATAGATAGAGATAGGTAGGTAGGTAGATAGATAAATACAGATAGGTAGGTAGGTAGATAGATAGAGATAGGTAGGTAGGTAGATAGATACAGATAGGTAGGTAGGTAGATAGATAGGTAGAGATAGGTAGGTAGGTATGTAGATAGATAGATAGAGATAGGTAGGAAGGTAGGTAGATTGATAGATACAGATAGGTAGGTAGGTAGATTGATAGATACAGATAGGTAGGTAGGTAGATAGATAGATACAGATAGGTAGGTAGGTAGATAGATAAATACAGATAGGTAGGTAGGTAGATAGATAGATAGAGATAGGTAGGTAGATTGATAGAGACAGATAGGTAGGTAGGTAGATAGATAGATAGATAGAGATAGGTAGGTAGGTAGGTAGGTAGAGATAGTTAGGTAGGTAGGTAGATAGAAAGAGATAGTTAGGTAGGTAGGTAGATAGATACAGATAGGTAGGTAGGTAGATAGATAGATAGAGATAGGTAGGTAGGTAGGTAGATAGATAGAGATAGGTAGGTAGGTAGGTAGAGATAGTTAGGTAGGTAGGTAGATAGAAAGAGATAGTTAGGTAGGTAGGTAGATAGATACAGATAGGTAGGTAGGTAGATAGATAGATAGATAGATAGAGATAGGTAGGTAGGTAGATTGATAGATACAGATAGGTAGGTAGGTAGGTAGGTAGATACATAGATATAGGTAGGTAGGTAGGTAGATAGATAGAGATAGGTAGGTAGGTAGATAGATAGATAGATAGAGATAGGTAGGTAGGTAGATTGATAGATACAGATAGGTATGTAGGTAGATAGATAGATACAGATAGATAGGTAGATTGATAGAGACAGATAGGTAGGTAGGTAGATATATAGATAGAGATAGGTAGGTAGGTAGATTGATAGATACAGATAGGTAGGTAGGTAGATAGATAGATAGAGATAGGTAGGTAGGTAGATTGATAGATAGAGATAGGTAGGCAGGTAGATAGATAGATAGAGATAAGTAGGTAGGTAGATTGATAGATACAGATAGGTAGGTAGGTAGATAGATAGATAGAGATAGGTAGGTAGGTAGATAGATAGAGATAGGTAGGTAGGTAGATAGATAGATAGAGATAGGTAGGTAGGTATATAGATAGATCGATAGAGATAGGTAGGTAGGTAGATAGATAGATAGAGATAGGTAGGTAGGTAGATTGATAGATACAGATAGGTAGGTAGGTAGATAGATAGATAGATAGATACAGATAGGTAGGTAGGTAGATAGATAGATACAGATAGGTAGGTAGGTAGATAGATAGAAAGAGATAGATAGGTAGGTAGATTGATAGAGAAAGATAGGTAGGTAGGTAGATAGATAGATAGAGATAAGTAGGTAGGTAGATTGATAGATACAGATAGGTAGGTAGGTAGATAGATAGATACAGATAGGTAGGTACATAGATAGATACAGATAGGTAGGTAGGTAGATAGATAGATAGAGATAGATAGGTAGGTAGATTGATAGAGACAGATAGGTAGGTAGGTAGATAGATAGATAGAGATAAGTAGGTAGGTAGGTAGATAGATAGAGATAGGTAGGTAGGTAGGTAGATAGATAGAGATAGGTAGGTAGGTAGATAGATAGATAGAGATTGGTAGGTAGGTAGGTAGATAGATAGAGATAGATAGGTAGGTAGATTGATAGAGACAGATAGGTAGGTAGGTAGATAGATAGATAGAGATAAGTAGGTAGGTAGGTAGATAGATAGAGATAGGTAGGTAGGTAGGTAGATAGATAGAGATAGGTAGGTAGGTAGATAGATAGATAGAGATTGGTAGGTAGGTAGGTAGATAGATAGAGATAGGTAGGTAGGTAGATAGATAGATAGAGATAGGTAGGTAGGTAGATTGATAGAGACAAATAGGTAGGTAGGTAGATAGATAGATGAAGATATGTAGGTAGGTAGATAGATAGATAGAGATAGGTAGGTAGGTAGATAGATACAGATAGGTAGGTAGGTAGATAGATAGGTAGAGATAGGTAGGTAGGTATGTAGATAGATAGATAGAGATAGGTAGGAAGGTAGGTAGATAGATACAGATAGGTAGGTAGATAGATAGAGATAGGTAGGTATGTAGATTGATAGATACAGATAGGTAGGTAGGTAGATAGATAGAGATAGGTAGGTAGGTAGATAGATAAATACAGATAGGTAGGTAGGTAGGTAGATAGATAGAGATAGGTAGGAAGGTAGATAGATAGATAGAGATAGGTAGGTAGGTAGGTAGGTAGATTGATAGATACAGATAGGTAGGTAGGTAGATAGATAGATACAGATAGGTAGGTAGGTAGACAGATAAATACATATAGGTAGGTAGGTAGATAGATAGATAGAGATAGGTAGGTAGGTAGATTGATAGATACAGATAGGTAGGTAGGTAGATAGATAGATACAGATAGGTAGGTAGGTAGATAGATAGATACAGATAGGTAGGTAGGTAGATAGATAAATACAGATAGGTAGGTAGATAGGTAGATAGATAGAGACAGGTAGGTAGGTAGATAGATAGATAGAGATAGGTAGGTAGGTAGATTGATAGATACAGATAGGTAGGTAGGTAGATAGATAGATACAGATAGGTAGGTAGGTAGATAGATAAATACAGATAGGTAGGTAGGTAGATAGATAGAGATAGGTAGGTAGATTAATAGAGACAGATAGGTAGGTAGGTAGATAGATAGATAGAGATAGGTAGGTAGGTAGGTAGGTAGAGATAGTTAGGTAGGTAGGTAGATAGAAAGAGATAGTTAGGTAGGTAGGTAGATAGATACAGATAGGTAGGTAGGTAGATAGATAGATAGAGATAGGTAGGTAGGTAGGTAGATAGATAGAGATAGGTAGGTAGGTAGGTAGGTAGAGATAGTTAGGTAGGTAGGTAGATAGAAAGAGATAGTTAGGTAGGTAGGTAGATAGATACAGATAGGTAGGTAGGTAGATAGATAGATAGATAGGTAGGTAGGTAGATTGATAGATACAGATAGGTAGGTAGGTAGGTAGATACATAGATATAGGTAGGTAGGTAGGTAGATAGATAGAGATAGGTAGGTAGGTAGATAGATAGATAGATAGAGATAGGTAGGTAGGTAGATTGATAGATACAGATAGGTATGTAGGTAGATAGATAGATACAGATAGATAGGTAGGTAGATAGATATATAGAGATAGGTAGGTAGGTAGATAGATAGATAGACATAGGTAGGTAGGTAGACTGATAGATACAGATAGGTAGGTAGGTAGATAGATAGATACAGATAGGTAGGTAGATAGATAGATAGATAGATAGAGATAGGTAGGTAGGTAGATAGATAAATACAGATAGGTAGGTAGGTAGATAGATAGAGATAGGTAGGTAGGTAGGTAGATAGATAGATAGAGATAGGTAGGTAGGTAGATTGATAGATACAGATAGGTAGGTAGGTAGATAGATAGATACAGATAGGTAGGTAGGTAGACAGATAAATACATATAGGTAGGAAGATAGATAGATAGATAGAGACAGGTAGGTAGGTAGATTGATAGATACAGATAGGTAGGTAGGTAGATAGATAGATACAGATAGGTAGGTAGGTAGATAGATAGATACAGATAGGTAGGTAGGTAGATAGATAAATACAGATAGGTAGGTAGATAGGTAGATAGATAGAGATAGGTAGGTAGGTAGATAGATAGATAGAGATAGGTAGGTAGGTAGATTGATAGATACAGATAGGTAGGTAGGTAGATAGATAGATACAGATAGGTAGGTAGGTAGATAGATAAATACAGATAGGTAGGTAGGTAGATAGATAGATAGAGATAGGTAGGTAGATTGATAGAGACAGATAGGTAGGTAGGTAGATAGATAGATAGATAGAGATAGGTAGGTAGGTAGGTAGGTAGGTAGAGATAGTTAGGTAGGTAGGTAGATAGAAAGAGATAGTTAGGTAGGTAGGTAGATAGATACAGATAGGTAGGTAGGTAGATAGATAGATAGAGATAGGTAGGTAGGTAGGTAGATAGATA
Source organism: Crotalus adamanteus (assembly GCA_039797435.1). NCBI lineage: Eukaryota > Metazoa > Chordata > Lepidosauria > Squamata > Viperidae > Crotalus > Crotalus adamanteus. The sequence continues at coordinate 1,631,746 of CM077928.1, forward strand.
GAGATAGGTAGGTAGGTAGGTAGGTAGAGATAGTTAGGTAGGTGGGTAGATAGAAAGAGATAGTTAGGTAGGTAGGTAGATAGATACAGATAGGTAGGTAGGTAGATAGATAGATAGATAGATAGGTAGGTAGGTAGATTGATAGATACAGATAGGTAGGTAGGTAGGTAGATACATAGATATAGGTAGGTAGGTAGGTAGATAGATAGAGATAGGTAGGTAGGTAGATAGATAGATAGATAGATAGAGATAGGTAGGTAGGTAGATTGATAGATACAGATAGGTATGTAGGTAGATAGATAGATACAGATAGATAGGTAGGTAGATAGATATATAGAGATAGGTAGGTAGGTAGATAGATAGATAGACATAGGTAGGTAGGTAGACTGATAGATACAGATAGGTAGGTAGGTAGATAGATAGATACAGATAGGTAGGTAGATAGATAGATAGATAGAGATATGTAGGTAGGTAGATAGATAAATACAGATAGGTAGGTAGGTAGATAGATAGAGATAGGTAGGTAGGTAGATAGATAGATAGATAGAGATAGGTAGGTAGGTAGATTGATAGATACAGATAGGTAGGTAGGTAGGTAGGTAGATACAGATAGGTAGGTAGGTAGATAGATAAATACAGATAGGTAGGTAGGTAGATAGATAGATAGAGATAGGTAGGTAGATTGATAGAGACAGATAGGTAGGTAGGTAGATATATAGATAGAGATAGGTAGGTAGGTAGATTGATAGATACAGATAGGTAGGTAGGTAGATAGATAGATAGAGATAGGTAGGTAGGTAGATTGATAGATAGAGATAGGTAGGCAGGTAGATAGATAGATAGAGATAAGTAGGTAGGTAGATTGATAGATACAGATAGGTAGGTAGGTAGATAGATAGATAGAGATAGGTAGGTAGGTAGATAGATAGATAGAGATAGGTAGGTAGGTATATAGATAGATCGATAGAGATAGGTAGGTAGGTAGATAGATAGATAGAGATAGGTAGGTAGGTAGATTGATAGATACAGATAGGTATGTAGGTAGATAGATAGATAGATACAGGTAGGTAGGTAGGTAGATAGATAGATACAGATATGTAGGTAGGTAGGTAGATAGATAGATACAGATAGGTAGGTAGGTAGGTAGATAGATAGATACAGATAGGTAGGTAGGTAGATAGATAGAAAGAGATAGATAGGTAGGTAGATTGATAGAGAAAGGTAGGTAGGTAGGTAGATAGATAGATAGAGATAAGTAGGTAGGTAGATTGATAGATACAGATAGGTAGGTAGGTAGATAGATAGATACAGATAGGTAGGTAGGTAGATAGATAGATAGAGATAGATAGGTAGGTAGATTGATAGAGACAGATAGGTAGGTAGGTAGGTAGATAGATAGATAGAGATAAGTAGGTAGGTAGGTAGATAGAGAGAGATAGGTAGGTAGGTAGGTAGATAGATAGAGATAGGTAGGTAGGTAGATAGATACAGATAGGTAGGTAGGTAGATAGATAGGTAGAGATAGGTAGGTAGGTATGTAGATAGATAGATAGAGATAGGTAGGAAGGTAGGTAGATAGATACAGATAGGTAGGTAGGTAGGTAGATAGATAGAGATAGGTAGGTAGGTAGATTGATAGATACAGATAGGTAGGTAGGTAGATAGATAGAGATAGGTAGGTAGATAGATAGAGATAGGTAGGTAGGTAGATAGATAGATAGAGATAGTTAGGTAGGTAGGTAGATAGATACAGATAGGTAGGTAGGTAGGTAGATAGATAGAGATAGGTAGGTAGGTAGATTGATAGATATAGATAGGTAGGTAGGTAGGTAGGTAGGTAGATAGATACAGATAGGTAGGTAGGTAGGTAGGTAGGTAGGTAGATTGATAGATATAGATAGGTAGGTAGGTAGATAGATAGAGATAGGTAGGTAGGTAGGTAGATAGATAGAGATAGGTAGGTAGATAGATAGATAGATAGATAGAAAGAGATAGGTAGGTATGTAGATTGATAGATACAGATAGGTAGGTAGGTCGATAGATAGATAGAGATAGGTAGGTAGGTAGATTGATAGATAGAGATAGGTAGGCAGGTAGATAGATAGATAGAGATAGGCAGGTAGGTAGATAGATAGATATAGGTAGGTAGGTAGATAGATAGATAGAGATAGGTAGGTAGGTAGATTGATAGATAGAGATAGGTAGGTAGGTAGGTAGATAGATAGATAGATAGATAGATAGATAGATAGATAGATAGATAGATAGATAGATAGATAGATAGATAGATAGATAGAGATAGGTAGGTAGGTAGATAGATAGATAGAGATAGGTAGGTAGGTAGATTGATAGATACAGATAGGTAGGTAGGTAGTTAGATAGATACAGATATGTAGGTAGGTAGATAGATAGATACAGATAGGTAGGTAGGTAGATAGATAGATAGAGATAGGTAGGTAGGTAGATTGATAGATACAGATAGGTAGGTAGGTAGATAGATAGATACAGATAGGTAGGTAGGTAGATAGATAGATAGAGATAGGTAGGTAGGTAGATTGATAGATACAGATTGGTAGGTAGGTAGATAGATAGATACAGATAGGTAGGTAGGTAGGTAGGTAGGTAGGTAGGTAGATAGATAGATACAGATATGTAGGTAGGTAGATAGATAGATAGAGATAGGTAGGTAGGTAGGTAGGTAGATAGATAGAGATTGGTAGGTAGAGATATTTAGGTAGGTAGGTAGATAGAAAGAGATAGTTAGGTAGGTAGGTAGATAGATACAGATAGGTAGGTAGGTAGATAGATAGATAGAGATAGGTAGGTAGGTAGATTGATAGATACAGATAGGTAGGTAGGTAGGTAGATACATAGAGATAGGTAGGTAGGTAGATAGATAGAAAGAGATAGGTAGGTAGGTAGATTGATAGATACAGATAGGTAGGTAGGTAGATAGATAGATACAGATAGATAGGTAGGTAGATAGATAGATAGAGATAGGTAGGTAGGTAGATAGATAGATAGAGATAGGTAGGTAGGTAGATAGATAGATAGATAGAGATAGGTAGGTAGGTAGGTAGATAGATAGAGATAGATAGGTAGGTAGATTGATAGAGACAGTTAGGTAGGTAGGTAGATTGATTGATAGAGATAGGTAGTTAGGTAGATAGATAGATAGATAGATAGACATAGGTAGGTAGCTAGGTAGATAGATAGAGATAGATAGGTAGGTAGATTGATAGAGACAGATAGGTAGGTAGGTAGATTGATAGATACAGATAGGTAGGTAGGTAGATAGATAGATACAAATAGGTAGGTAGGTAGATATCTAGATACAGATAGGTAGGTAGGTAGATAGATAGATAGATAGATAGATAGATAGATAGATAGATAGATAGATAGAGATAGGTAGGTAGGTAGATAGATAGATACAGATAGGTAGGTAGGTAGATAGATAAATACAGATAGGTAGGTAGGTAGATTGATAGATAGAGATAGGTAGGTAGGTAGATAGATAGAGATAGATAGGTAGGTAGATTGATACAGACAGATAGGTAGGTAGGTAGATAGATAGATACAGATAGGTAGGTAGGTAGATAGATAGATACAGATAGGTAGGTAGGTAGATAGATAGATACAGATAGGTAGGTAGGTAGATAGATAGATAGAGATATGTAGGTAGGTAGGTAGATAGATAGAGATAGGTAGGTAGGTAGATACATAGATAGAGATAGGTAGGTAGGTAGATTGATAGATACAGATAGGTAGGTAGGTAGATAGATAGATACAGATAGGTAGGTAGGTAGATAGATAGATAGATAGATAGATAGATAGATAGATAGATAGATAGATAGATAGATAGATAGATAGATAGATAGAGGTAGGTAGGTAGGTAGATTGATAGATAGAGATAGGTAGGCAGGTAGATAGATAGATAGAGATAAGTAGGTAGGTAGATTGATAGATAGATAGATAGAGATAGGTAGGTAGGTAGATAGATAGATAAAGATAGGTAGGTAGGTAGATAGATAGATACAGATAGGTAGGTAGGTAGATAGATAGAGATGGATAGGTAGGTAGGTAGGTAGATAGAGATAGGTAGGTAGGTAGATAGATAGATAGAGATAGGTAGGTAGGTAGGTAGGTAGATAGATAGAGAGAGGTAGGTAGGTAGATAGATAGAGATAGATAGGTAGGTAGATTGATAGAGACAGTTAGGTAGTTAGGTAGATAGATAGATAGGGATAGGTAGGTAGGTAGATTGATAGATAGATACAGATAGGTCGCTAGGTAGATAGATACAGATAGGTAGGTAGGTAGATAGATAGATACAGATAGGTAGGTAGGTAGATAGATAGATAGAGATATGTAGGTAGGTAGATAGATAGATAGATAGATAGAGATAGGTAGGTAGGTAGGTAGGTAGATAGATAGAGATAGGTAGGTAGGTAGATAGATAGATAGATAGAGATAGGTAGGTAGGTAGATTGATAGATACAGATAGGTAGGTAGGTAGATAGATAGATACAGATAGGTAGGTAGGTAGATAGATAGATAGAGATAGGTAGGTAGGTAGATAGATAAATACAGATAGGTAGGTAGGTAGGTAGATAGATAGAGATAGGTAGGTAGGTAGATAGATAGATAGAGATAGGTAGGTAGGTAGGTAGATTGATAGATACAGATAGGTAGGTAGGTAGATAGATAGATACAGATAGGTAGGTAGGTAGACAGATAAATACAGATAGGTAGGTAGGTAGATAGATAGAGATAGGTAGGTAGGTAGATTGATAGATACAGATAGGTAGGTAGGTAGATAGATAGATACAGATAGGTAGGTAGGTAGATAGATAAATACAGATAGGTAGGTAGATAGGTAGATAGATAGAGATAGGTAGGTAGGTAGATAGATAGATACAGATAGGTAGGTAGGTAGATAGATAAATACACATAGGTAGGTAGGTAGATAGATAGATAGAGATAGGTAGGTAGATTGATAGAGACAGATAGGTAGGTAGGTAGATAGATAGATAGAGATAGGTAGGTAGGTAGGTAGAGATAGTTAGGTAGGTAGGTAGATAGAAAGAGATAGTTAGGTAGGTAGGTAGATAGATACAGATAGGTAGGTAGGTAGATAGATAGAGATAGGTAGGTAGGTAGGTAGATAGATAGAGATAGGAAGGTAGGTAGGTAGGTAGAGATAGTTAGGTAGGTAGGTAGATAGAAAGAGATAGTTAGGTAGGTAGGTAGATAGATACAGATAGGTAGGTAGGTAGATAGATAGATAGATAGAGATAGGTAGGTAGGTAGATTGATAGATACAGATAGGTAGGTAGGTAGGTAGATACATAGATATAGGTAGGTAGGTAGGTAGATAGAGATAGGTAGGTAGGTAGATAGATAGATAGGTAGAGATAGGTAGGTAGGTAGATTGATAGATACAGATAGGTATGTAGGTAGATAGATAGATACAGATAGATAGGTAGGTAGATAGATATATAGAGATAGGTAGGTAGGTAGATAGATAGATAGACATAGGTAGGTAGGTAGATTGATAGATACAGATAGGTAGGTAGGTAGATAGATAGATACAGATAGGTAGGTAGATAGATAGATAGATAGAGATAGGTAGGTAGGTAGATAGATAAATACAGATAGGTAGGTAGGTAGATAGATAGATATAGGTAGGTAGGTAGATAGATAGAGAGATAGAGATAGGTAGGTAGGTAGATTGATAGATACAGATAGGTAGGTAGGTAGGTAGGTAGATACAGATAGGTAGGTAGGTAGATATATAAATACAGATAGGTAGGTAGGTAGACAGATAGATAGAGATAGGTAGGTAGATTGATAGAGACAGATAGGTAGGTAGGTAGATATATAGATAGAGATAGGTAGGTAGGTAGATTGATAGATACAGATAGGTAGGTAGGTAGATAGATAGATAGAGATAGGTAGGTAGGTAGATTGATAGATACAGATAGGTAGGTAGGTAGATAGATAGATAGAGATAGGTAGGTAGGTAGATTGATAGATAGAGATAGGTAGGCAGGTAGATAGATAGATAGAGATAAGTAGGTAGGTAGATTGATAGATACAGATAGGTAGGTAGGTAGATAGATAGATAGAGATAGGTAGGTAGGTAGATAGATAGAGATAGGTAGGTAGGTAGATAGATAGATAGAGATAGGTAGGTAGGTAGATAGATAGATAGATAGATAGATAGATACATAGATAGATAGATAGATAGATAGATAGATAGATAGATAGATAGATAGATAGAGCTAGGTAGGAAGGTAGGTAGATAGATAGAGATAGATAGGTAGGTAGATTGATAGAGACAGATAGGTAGGTAGGTAGATTGATAGATACAGATAGGTAGGTAGGTAGATAGATAGATACAGATAGGTAGGTAGGTAGATAGATAGATAGAGATAGGTAGGTAGGTAGGTAGATAGATAGAGATAGGTAGGTAGGTAGATAGATAGATAGAGATAGGTAGGTAGGTAGATAGATAGATAGAGATAGGTAGGTAGGTAGATAGATAGAGATAGGTAGGTAGGTAGATAGATAGATAGAGATAGGTAGGTAGGTAGATAGATAGATAGATAGATAGATAGATAGATACATAGATAGATAGATAGATAGATAGATAGATAGATAGATAGATAGAGCTAGGTAGGTAGGTAGATAGATAGATACAGATAGATAGGTAGGTAGATTGATAGAGAGAGATAGGTAGGTAGGTAGATTGATAGATACAGATAGGTAGGTAGGTAGATAGATAGATACAGATAGGTAGGTAGGTAGATAGATAGATAGAGATAGGTAGGTAGGTAGGTAGATAGATAGAGATAGGTAGGTAGGTAGATAGATAGATAGAGATAGGTAGGTAGGTAGATTGATAGAGACAAATAGGTAGATAGATAGATAGATAGATAGATAGATAGATAGATAGATAGATAGATAGATAGATAGATAGATAGAGATAGGTAGGTAGGTAGATTGATAGATACAGATAGGTAGGTAGGTAGATAGATAGATGAAGATATGTAGGTAGGTAGATAGATAGATAGAGATAGGTAGGTAGGTAGATAGATACAGATAGATAGGTAGGTAGATAGATAGGTAGAGATAGGTAGGTAGGTATGTAGATAGATAGATAGAGATAGGTAGGAAGGTAGATTGATAGATAGATAGAGATAGGTAGGTAGGTAGATTGATAGATACAGATAGGTATGTAGGTAGATAGATAGATACAGATAGATAGGTAGGTAGATAGATATATAGAGATAGGTAGGTAGGTAGATAGATAGATAGACATAGGTAGGTAGGTAGATTGATAGATACAGATAGGTAGGTAGGTAGATAGATAGATACAGATAGGTAGGTAGATAGATAGATAGATAGAGATAGGTAGGTAGGTAGATAGATAAATACAGATAGGTGGGTAGGTAGATAGATAGAGATAGGTAGGTAGGTAGATAGATAGAGAGATAGAGATAGGTAGGTAGGTAGATTGATAGATACAGATAGGTAGGTAGGTAGGTAGGTAGATACAGATAGGTAGGTAGGTAGATATATAAATACAGATAGGTAGGTAGGTAGACAGATAGATAGAGATAGGTAGGTAGATTGATAGAGACAGATAGGTAGGTAGGTAGATATATAGATAGAGATAGGTAGGTAGGTAGATTGATAGATACAGATAGGTAGGTAGGTAGATAGATAGATAGAGATAGGTAGGTAGGTAGATTGATAGATACAGATAGGTAGGTAGGTAGATAGATAGATAGAGATAGGTAGGTAGGTAGATTGATAGATAGAGATAGGTAGGCAGGTAGATAGATAGATAGAGATAAGTAGGTAGGTAGATTGATAGATACAGATAGGTAGGTAGGTAGATAGATAGATAGAGATAGGTAGGTAGGTAGATAGATAGAGATATTTAGGTAGGTAGATAGATAGATAGAGATAGGTAGGTAGGTAGGTAGATAGATAGATAGATAGATAGATACATAGATAGATAGATAGATAGATAGATAGACAGATAGATAGATAGATAGATAGATAGAGCTAGGTAGGTAGGTAGGTAGGTAGATAGAGATAGATAGGTAGGTAGATTGATAGAGACAGATAGGTAGGTAGGTAGATTGATAGATACAGATAGGTAGGTAGGTAGATAGATAGATGAAGATATGTAGGTAGGTAGATAGATAGATAGAGATAGGTAGGTAGGTAGATAGATACAGATAGGTAGGTAGGTAGATAGATAGGTAGAGATAGGTAGGTAGGTATGTAGATAGATAGATAGAGATAGGTAGGAAGGTAGGTAGATAGATACAGATAGGTAGGTAGATAGATAGAGATAGGTAGGTATGTAGATTGATAGATACAGATAGGTAGGTAGGTAGATAGATAGAGATAGGTAGGTAGGTAGATAGATAAATACAGATAGGTAGGTAGGTAGGTAGATAGATAGAGATAGGTAGGTAGGTAGATAGATAGATAGAGATAGGTAGGTAGGTAGGTAGGTAGATTGATAGATACAGATAGGTAGGTAGGTAGATAGATAGATACAGATAGGTAGGTAGGTAGACAGATAAATACATATAGGTAGGTAGGTAGATAGATAGATAGAGATAGGTAGGTAGGTAGATTGATAGATACAGATAGGTAGGTAGGTAGATAGATAGATACAGATAGGTAGGTAGGTAGATAGATAGATACAGATAGGTAGGTAGGTAGATAGATAAATACAGATAGGTAGGTAGATAGGTAGATAGATAGAGACAGGTAGGTAGGTAGATAGATAGATAGAGATAGGTAGGTAGGTAGATTGATAGATACAGATAGGTAGGTAGGTAGATAGATAGATACAGATAGGTAGATAGGTAGATAGATAAATACAGATAGGTAGGTAGGTAGATAGATAGAGATAGGTAGGTAGATTAATAGAGACAGATAGGTAGGTAGGTAGATAGATAGATAGAGATAGGTAGGTAGGTAGGTAGGTAGAGATAGTTAGGTAGGTAGGTAGATAGAAAGAGATAGTTAGGTAGGTAGGTAGATAGATACAGATAGGTAGGTAGGTAGATAGATAGATAGAGATAGGTAGGTAGGTAGGTAGATAGATAGAGATAGGTAGGTAGGTAGGTAGGTAGAGATAGTTAGGTAGGTAGGTAGATAGAAAGAGATAGTTAGGTAGGTAGGTAGATAGATACAGATAGGTAGGTAGGTAGATAGATAGATAGATAGGTAGGTAGGTAGATTGATAGATACAGATAGGTAGGTAGGTAGGTAGATACATAGATATAGGTAGGTAGGTAGGTAGATAGATAGAGATAGGTAGGTAGGTAGATAGATAGATAGATAGAGATAGGTAGGTAGGTAGATTGATAGATACAGATAGGTATGTAGGTAGATAGATAGATACAGATAGATAGGTAGGTAGATAGATATATAGAGATAGGTAGGTAGGTAGATAGATAGATAGACATAGGTAGGTAGGTAGACTGATAGATACAGATAGGTAGGTAGGTAGATAGATAGATACAGATAGGTAGGTAGATAGATAGATAGATAGATAGATAGAGATAGGTAGGTAGGTAGATAGATAAATACAGATAGGTAGGTAGGTAGATAGATAGAGATAGGTAGGTAGGTAGGTAGATAGATAGATAGAGATAGGTAGGTAGGTAGATTGATAGATACAGATAGGTAGGTAGGTAGATAGATAGATACAGATAGGTAGGTAGGTAGACAGATAAATACATATAGGTAGGAAGATAGATAGATAGATAGAGACAGGTAGGTAGGTAGATTGATAAATACAGATAGGTAGGTAGGTAGATAGATAGATACAGATAGGTAGGTAGGTAGATAGATAGATACAGATAGGTAGGTAGGTAGATAGATAAATACAGATAGGTAGGTAGATAGGTAGATAGATAGAGATAGGTAGGTAGGTAGATAGATAGATAGAGATAGGTAGGTAGGTAGATTGATAGATACAGATAGGTAGGTAGGTAGATAGATAGATACAGATAGGTAGGTAGGTAGATAGATAAATACAGATAGGTAGGTAGGTAGATAGATAGATAGAGATAGGTAGGTAGATTGATAGAGACAGATAGGTAGGTAGGTAGATAGATAGATAGATAGAGATAGGTAGGTAGGTAGGTAGGTAGAGATAGTTAGGTAGGTAGGTAGATAGAAAGAGATAGTTAGGTAGGTAGGTAGATAGATACAGATAGGTAGGTAGGTAGATAGATAGATAGAGATAGGTAGGTAGGTAGGTAGATAGATAGAGATAGGTAGGTAGGTAGGTAGGTAGAGATAGTTAGGTAGGTAGGTAGATAGAAAGAGATAGTTAGGTAGGTAGGTAGATAGATACAGATAGGTAGGTAGGTAGATAGATAGATAGATAGATAGGTAGGTAGGTAGGTAGATTGATAGATACAGATAGGTAGGTAGGTAGGTAGATACATAGATATAGGTAGGTAGGTAGGTAGATAGATAGAGATAGGTAGGTAGGTAGATAGATAGATAGATAGATAGAGATAGGTAGGTAGGTAGATTGATAGATACAGATAGGTATGTAGGTAGATAGATAGATACAGATAGATAGGTAGGTAGATAGATATATAGAGATAGGTAGGTAGGTAGATAGATAGATAGACATAGGTAGGTAGGTAGACTGATAGATACAGATAGGTAGGTAGGTAGATAGATAGATACAGATAGGTAGGTAGATAGATAGATAGATAGAGATATGTAGGTAGGTAGATAGATAAATACAGATAGGTAGGTAGGTAGATAGATAGAGATAGGTAGGTAGGTAGATAGATAGATAGATAGAGATAGGTAGGTAGGTAGATTGATAGATACAGATAGGTAGGTAGGTAGGTAGGTAGATACAGATAGGTAGGTAGGTAGATAGATAAATACAGATAGGTAGGTAGGTAGATAGATAGATAGAGATAGGTAGGTAGATTGATAGAGACAGATAGGTAGGTAGGTAGATATATAGATAGAGATAGGTAGGTAGGTAGATTGATAGATACAGATAGGTAGGTAGGTAGATAGATAGATAGAGATAGGTAGGTAGGTAGATTGATAGATAGAGATAGGTAGGCAGGTAGATAGATAGATAGAGATAAGTAGGTAGGTAGATTGATAGATACAGATAGGTAGGTAGGTAGATAGATAGATAGAGATAGGTAGGTAGGTAGATAGATAGATAGAGATAGGTAGGTAGGTATATAGATAGATCGATAGAGATAGGTAGGTAGGTAGATAGATAGATAGAGATAGGTAGGTAGGTAGATTGATAGATACAGATAGGTATGTAGGTAGATAGATAGATAGATACAGGTAGGTAGGTAGGTAGATAGATAGATACAGATATGTAGGTAGGTAGGTAGATAGATAGATACAGATAGGTAGGTAGGTAGGTAGATAGATAGATACAGATAGGTAGGTAGGTAGATAGATAGAAAGAGATAGATAGGTAGGTAGATTGATAGAGAAAGGTAGGTAGGTAGGTAGATAGATAGATAGAGATAAGTAGGTAGGTAGATTGATAGATACAGATAGGTAGGTAGGTAGATAGATAGATACAGATAGGTAGGTAGGTAGATAGATAGATAGAGATAGATAGGTAGGTAGATTGATAGAGACAGATAGGTAGGTAGGTAGGTAGATAGATAGATAGAGATAAGTAGGTAGGTAGGTAGATAGAGAGAGATAGGTAGGTAGGTAGGTAGATAGATAGAGATAGGTAGGTAGGTAGATAGATACAGATAGGTAGGTAGGTAGATAGATAGGTAGAGATAGGTAGGTAGGTATGTAGATAGATAGATAGAGATAGGTAGGAAGGTAGGTAGATAGATACAGATAGGTAGGTAGGTAGGTAGATAGATAGAGATAGGTAGGTAGGTAGATTGATAGATACAGATAGGTAGGTAGGTAGATAGATAGAGATAGGTAGGTAGATAGATAGAGATAGGTAGGTAGGTAGATAGATAGATAGAGATAGTTAGGTAGGTAGGTAGATAGATACAGATAGGTAGGTAGGTAGGTAGATAGATAGAGATAGGTAGGTAGGTAGATTGATAGATATAGATAGGTAGGTAGGTAGGTAGGTAGGTAGGTAGGTAGATAGATACAGATAGGTAGGTAGGTAGGTAGGTAGGTAGGTAGATTGATAGATATAGATAGGTAGGTAGGTAGATAGATAGAGATAGGTAGGTAGGTAGGTAGATAGATAGAGATAGGTAGGTAGATAGATAGATAGATAGATAGAAAGAGATAGGTAGGTATGTAGATTGATAGATACAGATAGGTAGGTAGGTCGATAGATAGATAGAGATAGGTAGGTAGGTAGATTGATAGATAGAGATAGGTAGGCAGGTAGATAGATAGATAGAGATAGGCAGGTAGGTAGATAGATAGATATAGGTAGGTAGGTAGATAGATAGATAGAGATAGGTAGGTAGGTAGATTGATAGATAGAGATAGGTAGGTAGGTAGGTAGATAGATAGATAGATAGATAGATAGATAGATAGATAGATAGATAGATAGATAGATAGATAGATAGATAGATAGATAGATAGATAGAGATAGGTAGGTAGGTAGATAGATAGATAGAGATAGGTAGGTAGGTAGATTGATAGATACAGATAGGTAGGTAGGTAGTTAGATAGATACAGATATGTAGGTAGGTAGATAGATAGATACAGATAGGTAGGTAGGTAGATAGATAGATAGAGATAGGTAGGTAGGTAGATTGATAGATACAGATAGGTAGGTAGGTAGATAGATAGATACAGATAGGTAGGTAGGTAGATAGATAGATAGAGATAGGTAGGTAGGTAGATTGATAGATACAGATTGGTAGGTAGGTAGATAGATAGATACAGATAGGTAGGTAGGTAGGTAGGTAGGTAGGTAGGTAGATAGATAGATACAGATATGTAGGTAGGTAGATAGATAGATAGAGATAGGTAGGTAGGTAGGTAGGTAGATAGATAGAGATTGGTAGGTAGACATATTTAGGTAGGTAGGTAGATAGAAAGAGATAGTTAGGTAGGTAGGTAGATAGATACAGATAGGTAGGTAGGTAGATAGATAGATAGAGATAGGTAGGTAGGTAGATTGATAGATACAGATAGGTAGGTAGGTAGGTAGATACATAGAGATAGGTAGGTAGGTAGATAGATAGAAAGAGATAGGTAGGTAGGTAGATTGATAGATACAGATAGGTAGGTAGGTAGATAGATAGATACAGATAGATAGGTAGGTAGATAGATAGATAGAGATAGGTAGGTAGGTAGATAGATAGATAGAGATAGGTAGGTAGGTAGATAGATAGATAGATAGAGATAGGTAGGTAGGTAGGTAGATAGATAGAGATAGATAGGTAGGTAGATTGATAGAGACAGTTAGGTAGGTAGGTAGATTGATTGATAGAGATAGGTAGGTAGGTAGATAGATAGATAGATAGATAGACATAGGTAGGTAGGTAGGTAGATAGATAGAGATAGATAGGTAGGTAGATTGATAGAGACAGATAGGTAGGTAGGTAGATTGATAGATACAGATAGGTAGGTAGGTAGATAGATAGATACAAATAGGTAGGTAGGTAGATATCTAGATACAGATAGGTAGGTAGGTAGATAGATAGATAGATAGATAGATAGATAGATAGATAGATAGATAGATAGATAGATAGATAGATAGATAGATAGATAGATAGATAGATAGATAGATAGATAGATAGAGATAGGTAGGTAGGTAGATAGATAGATACAGATAGGTAGGTAGGTAGATAGATAAATACAGATAGGTAGGTAGGTAGATTGATAGATAGAGATAGGTAGGTAGGTAGATAGATAGAGATAGATAGGTAGGTAGATTGATACAGACAGATAGGTAGGTAGGTAGATAGATAGATACAGATAGGTAGGTAGGTAGATAGATAGATACAGATAGGTAGGTAGGTAGATAGATAGATACAGATAGGTAGGTAGGTAGATAGATAGATAGAGATATGTAGGTAGGTAGGTAGATAGATAGAGATAGGTAGGTAGGTAGATACATAGATAGAGATAGGTAGGTAGGTAGATTGATAGATACAGATAGGTAGGTAGGTAGATAGATAGATACAGATAGGTAGGTAGGTAGATAGATAGATAGATAGATAGATAGATAGATAGATAGATAGATAGATAGATAGATAGATAGATAGATAGATAGAGGTAGGTAGGTAGGTAGATTGATAGATAGAGATAGGTAGGCAGGTAGATAGATAGATAGAGATAAGTAGGTAGGTAGATTGATAGATAGATAGATAGAGATAGGTAGGTAGGTAGATAGATAGATAAAGATAGGTAGGTAGGTAGATAGATAGATACAGATAGGTAGGTAGGTAGATAGATAGAGATGGATAGGTAGGTAGGTAGGTAGATAGAGATAGGTAGGTAGGTAGATAGATAGATAGAGATAGGTAGGTAGGTAGGTAGGTAGATAGATAGAGAGAGGTAGGTAGGTAGATAGATAGAGATAGATAGGTAGGTAGATTGATAGAGACAGTTAGGTAGTTAGGTAGATAGATAGATAGGGATAGGTAGGTAGGTAGATTGATAGATAGATACAGATAGGTCGCTAGGTAGATAGATACAGATAGGTAGGTAGGTAGATAGATAGATACAGATAGGTAGGTAGGTAGATAGATAGATAGAGATATGTAGGTAGGTAGATAGATAGATAGATAGATAGAGATAGGTAGGTAGGTAGGTAGGTAGATAGATAGAGATAGGTAGGTAGGTAGATAGATAGATAGATAGATAGATAGAGATAGGTAGGTAGGTAGATTGATAGATACAGATAGGTAGGTAGGTAGATAGATAGATACAGATAGGTAGGTAGGTAGATAGATAGATAGAGATAGGTAGGTAGGTAGATAGATAAATACAGATAGGTAGGTAGGTAGGTAGATAGATAGAGATAGGTAGGTAGGTAGATAGATAGATAGAGATAGGTAGGTAGGTAGGTAGATTGATAGATACAGATAGGTAGGTAGGTAGATAGATAGATACAGATAGGTAGGTAGGTAGACAGATAAATACAGATAGGTAGGTAGGTAGATAGATAGAGATAGGTAGGTAGGTAGATTGATAGATACAGATAGGTAGGTAGGTAGATAGATAGATACAGATAGGTAGGTAGGTAGATAGATAAATACAGATAGGTAGGTAGATAGGTAGATAGATAGAGATAGGTAGGTAGGTAGATAGATAGATACAGATAGGTAGGTAGGTAGATAGATAAATACACATAGGTAGGTAGGTAGATAGATAGATAGAGATAGGTAGGTAGATTGATAGAGACAGATAGGTAGGTAGGTAGATAGATAGATAGAGATAGGTAGGTAGGTAGGTAGAGATAGTTAGGTAGGTAGGTAGATAGAAAGAGATAGTTAGGTAGGTAGGTAGATAGATACAGATAGGTAGGTAGGTAGATAGATAGAGATAGGTAGGTAGGTAGGTAGATAGATAGAGATAGGAAGGTAGGTAGGTAGGTAGAGATAGTTAGGTAGGTAGGTAGATAGAAAGAGATAGTTAGGTAGGTAGGTAGATAGATACAGATAGGTAGGTAGGTAGATAGATAGATAGATAGAGATAGGTAGGTAGGTAGATTGATAGATACAGATAGGTAGGTAGGTAGGTAGATACATAGATATAGGTAGGTAGGTAGGTAGATAGAGATAGGTAGGTAGGTAGATAGATAGATAGGTAGAGATAGGTAGGTAGGTAGATTGATAGATACAGATAGGTATGTAGGTAGATAGATAGATACAGATAGATAGGTAGGTAGATAGATATATAGAGATAGGTAGGTAGGTAGATAGATAGATAGACATAGGTAGGTAGGTAGATTGATAGATACAGATAGGTAGGTAGGTAGATAGATAGATACAGATAGGTAGGTAGATAGATAGATAGATAGAGATAGGTAGGTAGGTAGATAGATAAATACAGATAGGTAGGTAGGTAGATAGATAGATATAGGTAGGTAGGTAGATAGATAGAGAGATAGAGATAGGTAGGTAGGTAGATTGATAGATACAGATAGGTAGGTAGGTAGGTAGGTAGATACAGATAGGTAGGTAGGTAGATATATAAATACAGATAGGTAGGTAGGTAGACAGATAGATAGAGATAGGTAGGTAGATTGATAGAGACAGATAGGTAGGTAGGTAGATATATAGATAGAGATAGGTAGGTAGGTAGAT
The DNA here is from genome assembly GCA_039797435.1 of Crotalus adamanteus. NCBI lineage: Eukaryota > Metazoa > Chordata > Lepidosauria > Squamata > Viperidae > Crotalus > Crotalus adamanteus. The sequence goes on from CM077928.1 coordinate 1,648,041, forward strand.
TGATAGATACAGATAGGTAGGTAGGTAGATAGATAGATAGAGATAGGTAGGTAGGTAGATTGATAGATACAGATAGGTAGGTAGGTAGATAGATAGATAGAGATAGGTAGGTAGGTAGATTGATAGATAGAGATAGGTAGGCAGGTAGATAGATAGATAGAGATAAGTAGGTAGGTAGATTGATAGATACAGATAGGTAGGTAGGTAGATAGATAGATAGATAGAGATAGGTAGGTAGGTAGATAGATAGAGATAGGTAGGTAGGTAGATAGATAGATAGAGATAGGTAGGTAGGTAGATAGATAGATAGATAGATAGATAGATACATAGATAGATAGATAGATAGATAGATAGATAGATAGATAGATAGATAGATAGATAGAGATAGGTAGGAAGGTAGGTAGATAGATAGAGATAGATAGGTAGGTAGATTGATAGAGACAGATAGGTAGGTAGGTAGATTGATAGATACAGATAGGTAGGTAGGTAGATAGATAGATACAGATAGGTAGGTAGGTAGATAGATAGATAGAGATAGGTAGGTAGGTAGGTAGATAGATAGAGATAGGTAGGTAGGTAGATAGATAGATAGAGATAGGTAGGTAGGTAGATAGATAGATAGAGATAGGTAGGTAGGTAGATAGATAGAGATAGGTAGGTAGGTAGATAGATAGATAGAGATAGGTAGGTAGGTAGATAGATAGATAGATAGATAGATAGATAGATAGATAGATACATAGATAGATAGATAGATAGATAGATAGATAGATAGATAGATAGATAGATAGATAGATAGAGCTAGGTAGGTAGGTAGATAGATAGATAGAGATAGATAGGTAGGTAGATTGATAGAGAGAGATAGGTAGGTAGGTAGATTGATAGATACAGATAGGTAGGTAGGTAGATAGATAGATACAGATAGGTAGGTAGGTAGATAGATAGATAGAGATAGGTAGGTAGGTAGGTAGATAGATAGAGATAGGTAGGTAGGTAGATAGATAGATAGAGATAGGTAGGTAGGTAGATTGATAGAGACAAATAGGTAGATAGATAGATAGATAGATAGATAGATAGATAGATAGATAGATAGATAGATAGATAGATAGAGATAGGTAGGTAGGTAGATTGATAGATACAGATAGGTAGGTAGGTAGATAGATAGATGAAGATATGTAGGTAGGTAGATAGATAGATAGAGATAGGTAGGTAGGTAGATAGATACAGATAGATAGGTAGGTAGATAGATAGGTAGAGATAGGTAGGTAGGTATGTAGATAGATAGATAGAGATAGGTAGGAAGGTAGGTAGATAGATACAGATAGGTAGGTAGGTAGGTAGATAGATAGAGATAGGTAGGTAGGTAGATTGATAGATAGATAGAGATAGGTAGGTAGGTAGATTGATAGATACAGATAGGTATGTAGGTAGATAGATAGATACAGATAGATAGGTAGGTAGATAGATATATAGAGATAGGTAGGTAGGTAGATAGATAGATAGACATAGGTAGGTAGGTAGATTGATAGATACAGATAGGTAGGTAGGTAGATAGATAGATACAGATAGGTAGGTAGATAGATAGATAGATAGAGATAGGTAGGTAGGTAGATAGATAAATACAGATAGGTGGGTAGGTAGATAGATAGAGATAGGTAGGTAGGTAGATAGATAGAGAGATAGAGATAGGTAGGTAGGTAGATTGATAGATACAGATAGGTAGGTAGGTAGGTAGGTAGATACAGATAGGTAGGTAGGTAGATATATAAATACAGATAGGTAGGTAGGTAGACAGATAGATAGAGATAGGTAGGTAGATTGATAGAGACAGATAGGTAGGTAGGTAGATATATAGATAGAGATAGGTAGGTAGGTAGATTGATAGATACAGATAGGTAGGTAGGTAGATAGATAGATAGAGATAGGTAGGTAGGTAGATTGATAGATACAGATAGGTAGGTAGGTAGATAGATAGATAGAGATAGGTAGGTAGGTAGATTGATAGATAGAGATAGGTAGGCAGGTAGATAGATAGATAGAGATAAGTAGGTAGGTAGATTGATAGATACAGATAGGTAGGTAGGTAGATAGATAGATAGAGATAGGTAGGTAGGTAGATAGATAGAGATATTTAGGTAGGTAGATAGATAGATAGAGATAGGTAGGTAGGTAGGTAGATAGATAGATAGATAGATACATAGATAGATAGATAGATAGATAGATAGATAGATAGATAGATAGACAGATAGATAGATAGATAGATAGATAGATAGAGCTAGGTAGGTAGGTAGGTAGGTAGATAGAGATAGATAGGTAGGTAGATTGATAGAGACAGATAGGTAGGTAGGTAGATTGATAGATACAGATAGGTAGGTAGGTAGATAGATAGATACAGATAGGTAGGTAGGTAGATAGATAGATAGAGATAGGTAGGTAGGTAGGTAGGTAGATAGATAGAGATAGGTAGGTAGGTAGATAGATAGATACAGATAGGTAGGTAGGTAGACAGATAAATACAGATAGGTAGGTAGGTAGATAGATAGATAGAGATAGGTAGGTAGGTAGATTGATAGATACAGATAGGTAGGTAGGTAGATAGATAGATACAGATAGGTAGGTAGGTAGATAGATAAATACAGATAGGTAGGTAGATAGGTAGATAGATAGAGATAGGTAGGTAGGTAGATAGATAGATAGAGATAGGTAGGTAGGTAGATTGATAGATACAGATAGGTAGGTAGGTAGATAGATAGATACAGATAGGTAGGTAGGTAGATAGATAAATACACATAGGTAGGTAGGTAGATAGATAGATAGAGATAGGTAGGTAGATTGATAGAGACAGATAGGTAGGTAGGTAGATAGATAGATAGATAGATAGATAGATAGATAGATAGATAGATAGATAGAGATAGGTAGGTAGGTAGGTAGGTAGGTAGAGATAGTTAGGTAGGTAGGTAGATAGAAAGAGATAGTTAGGTAGGTAGGTAGATAGATACAGATAGGTAGGTAGGTAGATAGATAGAGATAGGTAGGTAGGTAGGTAGATAGATAGAGATAGGAAGGTAGGTAGGTAGGTAGAGATAGTTAGGTAGGTAGGTAGATAGAAAGAGATAGTTAGGTAGGTAGGTAGATAGATACAGATAGGTAGGTAGGTAGATAGATAGATAGAGATAGGTAGGTAGGTAGATTGATAGATACAGATAGGTAGGTAGGTAGGTAGATACATAGATATAGGTAGGTAGGTAGGTAGATAGATAGAGATAGGTAAGTAGGTAGATAGATAGATAGATACAGATAGGTAGGTAGGTAGATAGATAGAGATAGGTAGGTAGGTAGATAGATAAATACAGATAGGTAGGTAGGTAGGTAGATAGATAGAGATAGGTAGGTAGGTAGATAGATAGATAGAGATAGGTAGGTAGGTAGGTAGATTGATAGATACAGATAGGTAGGTAGGTAGATAGATAGATACAGATAGGTAGGTAGGTAGACAGATAAATACAGATAGGTAGGTAGGTAGATAGATAGATAGAGATAGGTAGGTAGGTAGATTGATAGATACAGATAGGTAGGTAGGTAGATAGATAGAGATAGGTAGGTAGGTAGATAGATAGATAGAGATAGGTAGGTAGGTAGATAGATAGATAGATAGATAGATAGATAGATAGATAGATAGATAGATAGATAGATAGATACATAGATAGATAGATAGATAGATAGATAGATAGATAGATAGATAGATAGATAGAGCTAGGTAGGTAGGTAGATAGATAGATAGAGATAGATAGGTAGGTAGATTGATAGAGACAGATAGGTAGGTAGGTAGATTGATAGATACAGATAGGTAGGTAGGTAGATAGATAGATACAGATAGGTAGGTAGGTAGATAGATAGATAGAGATAGGTAGGTAGGTAGGTAGATAGATAGAGATAGGTAGGTAGGTAGATAGATAGATAGAGATAGGTAGGTAGGTAGATTGATAGAGACAAATAGGTAGATAGATAGATAGATAGATAGATAGATAGATAGATAGATAGATAGATAGATAGATAGATAGAGATAGGTAGGTAGGTAGATTGATAGATACAGATAGGTAGGTAGGTAGATAGATAGATGAAGATATGTAGGTAGGTAGATAGATAGATAGAGATAGGTAGGTAGGTAGATAGATACAGATAGATAGGTAGGTAGATAGATAGGTAGAGATAGGTAGGTAGGTATGTAGATAGATAGATAGAGATAGGTAGGAAGGTAGGTAGATAGATACAGATAGGTAGGTAGGTAGGTAGATAGATAGAGATAGGTAGGTAGGTAGATTGATAGATAGATAGAGATAGGTAGGTAGGTAGATTGATAGATACAGATAGGTATGTAGGTAGATAGATAGATACAGATAGATAGGTAGGTAGATAGATATATAGAGATAGGTAGGTAGGTAGATAGATAGATAGACATAGGTAGGTAGGTAGATTGATAGATACAGATAGGTAGGTAGGTAGATAGATAGATACAGATAGGTAGGTAGATAGATAGATAGATAGAGATAGGTAGGTAGGTAGATAGATAAATACAGATAGGTGGGTAGGTAGATAGATAGAGATAGGTAGGTAGGTAGATAGATAGAGAGATAGAGATAGGTAGGTAGGTAGATTGATAGATACAGATAGGTAGGTAGGTAGGTAGGTAGATACAGATAGGTAGGTAGGTAGATATATAAATACAGATAGGTAGGTAGGTAGACAGATAGATAGAGATAGGTAGGTAGATTGATAGAGACAGATAGGTAGGTAGGTAGATATATAGATAGAGATAGGTAGGTAGGTAGATTGATAGATACAGATAGGTAGGTAGGTAGATAGATAGATAGAGATAGGTAGGTAGGTAGATTGATAGATACAGATAGGTAGGTAGGTAGATAGATAGATAGAGATAGGTAGGTAGGTAGATTGATAGATAGAGATAGGTAGGCAGGTAGATAGATAGATAGAGATAAGTAGGTAGGTAGATTGATAGATACAGATAGGTAGGTAGGTAGATAGATAGATAGAGATAGGTAGGTAGGTAGATAGATAGAGATAGGTAGGTAGGTAGATAGATAGATAGAGATAGGTAGGTAGGTAGGTAGATAGATAGATAGATAGATAGATAGATACATAGATAGATAGATAGATAGATAGATAGATAGATAGATAGATAGATAGATAGATAGATAGATAGATAGAGCTAGGTAGGTAGGTAGGTAGATAGATAGAGATAGATAGGTAGGTAGATTGATAGAGACAGATAGGTAGGTAGGTAGATTGATAGATACAGATAGGTAGGTAGGTAGATAGATAGATACAGATAGGTAGGTAGGTAGATAGATAGATAGAGATAGGTAGGTAGGTAGGTAGGTAGATAGATAGAGATAGGTAGGTAGGTAGATAGATAGATACAGATAGGTAGGTAGGTAGACAGATAAATACAGATAGGTAGGTAGGTAGATAGATAGATAGAGATAGGTAGGTAGGTAGATTGATAGATACAGATAGGTAGGTAGGTAGATAGATAGATACAGATAGGTAGGTAGGTAGATAGATAAATACAGATAGGTAGGTAGATAGGTAGATAGATAGAGATAGGTAGGTAGGTAGATAGATAGATAGAGATAGGTAGGTAGGTAGATTGATAGATACAGATAGGTAGGTAGGTAGATAGATAGATACAGATAGGTAGGTAGGTAGATAGATAAATACACATAGGTAGGTAGGTAGATAGATAGATAGAGATAGGTAGGTAGATTGATAGAGACAGATAGGTAGGTAGGTAGATAGATAGATAGATAGATAGATAGATAGAGATAGGTAGGTAGGTAGGTAGGTAGAGATAGTTAGGTAGGTAGGTAGATAGAAAGAGATAGTTAGGTAGGTAGGTAGATAGATACAGATAGGTAGGTAGGTAGATAGATAGAGATAGGTAGGTAGGTAGGTAGATAGATAGAGATAGGAAGGTAGGTAGGTAGGTAGAGATAGTTAGGTAGGTAGGTAGATAGAAAGAGATAGTTAGGTAGGTAGGTAGATAGATACAGATAGGTAGGTAGGTAGATAGATAGATAGAGATAGGTAGGTAGGTAGATTGATAGATACAGATAGGTAGGTAGGTAGGTAGATACATAGATATAGGTAGGTAGGTAGGTAGATAGATAGAGATAGGTAGGTAGGTAGATAGATAGATAGATACAGATAGGTAGGTAGGTAGATAGATAGAGATAGGTAGGTAGGTAGATAGATAAATACAGATAGGTAGGTAGGTAGGTAGATAGATAGAGATAGGTAGGTAGGTAGATAGATAGATAGAGATAGGTAGGTAGGTAGGTAGATTGATAGATACAGATAGGTAGGTAGGTAGATAGATAGATACAGATAGGTAGGTAGGTAGACAGATAAATACAGATAGGTAGGTAGGTAGATAGATAGATAGAGATAGGTAGGTAGGTAGATTGATAGATACAGATAGGTAGGTAGGTAGATAGATAGATACAGAGAGGTAGGTAGGTAGGTAGATAGATACAGATAGGTAGGTAGGTAGATAGATAAATACAGATAGGTAGGTAGATAGGTAGATAGATAGAGATAGGTAGGTAGGTAGATAGATAGATAGAGATAGGTAGGTAGGTAGATTGATAGATACAGATAGGTAGGTAGGTAGATAGATAGATACAGATAGGTAGGTAGGTAGATAGATAAATACAGATAGGTAGGTAGGTAGATAGATAGATAGAGATAGGTAGGTAGATTGATAGAGACAGATAGGTAGGTAGGTAGATAGATAGATAGATAGAGATAGGTAGGTAGGTAGGTAGAGATAGTTAGGTAGGTAGGTAGATAGAAAGAGATAGTTAGGTAGGTAGGTAGATAGATACAGATAGGTAGGTAGGTAGATAGATAGATAGAGATAGGTAGGTAGGTAGGTAGATAGATAGAGATTGGTAGGTAGGTAGGTAGGTAGAGATAGTTAGGTAGGTAGGTAGATAGAAAGAGATAGTTAGGTAGGTAGGTAGATAGATACAGATAGGTAGGTAGGTAGATAGATAGATAGATAGAGATAGGTAGGTAGGTAGATTGATAGATACAGATAGGTAGGTAGGTAGGTAGATACATAGATATAGGTAGGTAGGTAGGTAGATAGATAGAGATAGGTAGGTAGGTAGATAGATAGATAGATAGAGATAGGTAGGTAGGTAGATAGATAAATACAGATAGGTAGGTAGGTAGATAGATAGAGATAGGTAGGTAGGTAGATAGATAAATACAGATAGGTAGGTAGGTAGGTAGATAGATAGAGATAGGTAGGTAGGTAGATAGATAGATAGAGATAGGTAGGTATGTAGGTAGATTGATAGATACAGATAGGTAGGTAGGTAGATAGATAGATACAGATAGATAGGTAGGTAGATAGATATATAGAGATAGGTAGGTAGGTAGATAGATAGATAGACATAGGTAGGTAGGTAGATTGATAGATACAGATAGGTAGGTAGGTAGATAGATAGATACAGATAGGTAGGTAGATAGATAGATAGATAGAGATAGGTAGGTAGGTAGATAGATAAATACAGATAGGTAGGTAGGTAGATAGATAGAGATAGGTAGGTAGGTAGATAGATAGATAGATAGAGATAGGTAGGTAGGTAGATTGATAGATACAGATAGGTAGGTAGGTAGGTAGGTAGATACAGACAGGTAGGTAGGTAGATAGATAAATACAGATAGGTAGGTAGGTAGATATATAGATAGAGATAGGTAGGTAGATTGATAGAGACAGATAGGTAGGTAGGTAGATATATAGATAGAGATAGGTAGGTAGGTAGATTGATAGATAGAGATAGGTAGGTAGGTAGATAGATAGATAGAGATAGGTAGGTAGGTATATAGATAGATCGATAGAGATAGGTAGGTAGGTAGATAGATAGATAGAGATAGGTAGGTAGGTAGATTGATAGATACAGATAGGTAGGTAGGTAGATAGATAGATAGATACAGATAGGTAGGTAGGTAGATAGATAGATACAGATATGTAGGTAGGTAGGTAGATAGATAGATACAGATAGGTAGGTAGGTAGGTAGATAGATAGATACAGATAGGTAGGTAGGTAGATAGATAGAAAGAGATAGATAGGTAGGTAGATTGATAGAGAAAGATAGGTAGGTAGGTAGATAGATAGATAGAGATAAGTAGGTAGGTAGATTGATAGATACAGATAGGTAGGTAGGTAGATAGATAGATACAGATAGGTAGGTAGATAGATAGATACAGATAGGTAGGTAGATAGATAGATAGAGATAGATAGGTAGGTAGATTGATAGAGACAGATAGGTAGGTAGGTAGATAGATAGATAGATAGATAGAGATAAGTAGGTAGGTAGGTAGATAGATAGAGATAGGTAGGTAGGTAGGTAGATAGATAGAGATAGGTAGGTAGGTAGATAGATAGATAGATATAGGTAGGTAGGTAGGTAGATAGATAGAGATAGGTAGGTAGATAGATAGATAGATAGAGATAGGTAGGTAGGTAGATTGATAGAGACAAATAGGTAGGTAGATAGATAGATAGATAGATAGATAGATAGATAGATAGATAGATAGATAGATAGATAGAGATAGGTAGGTAGGTAGATTGATAGATACAGATAGGTAGGTAGGTAGATAGATAGATGAAGATATGTAGGTAGGTAGATAGATAGATAGAGATAGGTAGGTAGGTAGATAGATACAGATAGGTAGGTAGGTAGATAGATAGGTAGGTAGAGATAGGTAGGTAGGTATGTAGATAGATAGATAGAGATAGGTAGGAAGGTAGGTAGATAGATAGAGATAGGTAGGTAGGTAGGTAGATAGATAGAGATAGGTAGGTAGGTAGATTGATAGATACAGATAGGTAGGTAGGTAGATAGATAGAGATAGGTAGGTAGATAGATAGAGATAGGTAGGTAGGTAGATAGATAGATAGAGATAGTTAGGTAGGTAGGTAGATAGATACAGATAGGTAGGTAGGTAGGTAGATAGATAGAGATAGGTAGGTAGGTAGATTGATAGATATAGATAGGTAGGTAGGTAGGTAGGTAGGTAGATAGATACAGATAGGTAGGTAGGTAGGTAGGTAGGTAGATTGATAGATATAGATAGGTAGGTAGATAGATAGAGATAGGTAGGTAGGTAGGTAGATAGATAGAGATAGGTAGATAGATAGATAGATAGATAGATAGATAGATAGATAGATAGATAGATAGATAGATAGATAGAAAGAGATAGGTAGGTATGTAGATTGATAGATAGAGATAGGTAGGTAGGTAGATAGATAGATAGAGATAGGTAGGTAGGTAGATTGATAGATAGAGATAGGCAGGTAGATAGATAGATAGAGATAGGCAGGTAGGTAGATAGATAGATATAGGTAGGTAGGTAGATAGATAGATAGAGATAGGTAGGTATGTAGATTGATAGATAGAGATAGGTAGGTAGGTAGATAGATAGATAGATAGATAGATAGATAGAGATAGGTAGGTAGGTAGATAGATAGATAGAGATAGGTAGGTAGGTAGATTGATAGATACAGATAGGTAGATAGGTAGTTAGATAGATACAGATATGTAGGTAGGTAGATAGATAGACACAGATAGGTAGGTAGGTAGATAGATAAATACAGATAGTTAGGTAGGTAGATAGATAGATAGAGATAGGTAGGTAGATTGATAGATACAGATAGGTAGGTAGGTAGATAGATAGATACAGATAGGTAGGTAGGTAGATAGATAGATAGAGATAGGTAGGTAGGTAGATTGATAGATACAGATTGGTAGGTAGGTAGATAGATAGATACAGATAGGTAGGTAGGTAGGTAGGTAGGTAGGTAGATAGATAGATACAGATATGTAGGTAGGTAGATAGATACAGATAGGTAGGTAGGTAGATAGATAGATAGAGATAGGTAGGTAGGTAGATAGATAGAAAGAGATAGGTAGGTAGGTAGGTAGATTGATAGATACAGATAGGTAGGTAGGTAGATAGATAGATACAGATAGATAGGTAGGTAGATAGATAGATAGAGATAGGTAGGTAGGTAGATAGATAGATAGAGATAGGTAGGTAGGTAGATAGATAGATAGATAGAGATAGGTAGGTAGGTAGGTAGATAGATAGAGATAGATAGGTAGGTAGATAGATAGATAGAGATAGGTAGGTAGGTAGATAGATAGATAGAGATAGGTAGGTAGGTAGATAGATAGATAGATAGCTAGAGATAGGTAGGTAGGTAGGTAGATAGATAGAGATAGATAGGTAGGTAGATTGATAGAGACAGATAGGTAGGTAGGTAGATTGATTGATAGAGATAGGTAGGTAGGTAGATAGATAGATAGATAGATAGATAGATAGATAGATAGATAGATAGATAGATAGATAGATAGACAGACATAGGTAGGTAGGTAGGTAGATAGATAGAGATAGATAGGTAGGTAGATTGATAGAGACAGATAGGTAGGTAGGTAGATTGATAGATACAGATAGGTAGGTAGGTAGATAGATAGATACAAATAGGTAGGTAGGTAGATAGATAGATACAGATAGGTAGGTAGGTAGATAGATAGATAGATAGATAGATAGATAGATAGATAGATAGATAGATAGATAGATAGATAGATAGAGATAGGTAGGTAGGTAGATAGATAGATACAGATAGGTAGGTAGGTAGATAGATAAATACAGATAGGTAGGTAGGTAGATTGATAGATAGAGATAGGTAGGTAGGTAGATAGATAGAGATAGATAGGTAGGTAGATTGATAGAGACAGATAGGTAGGTAGGTAGGTAGATAGATACAGATAGGTAGGTAGGTAGATAGATAGATACAGATAGGTAGGTAGGTAGATAGATAGATACAGATAGGTAGGTAGGTAGATAGATAGATAGAGATATGTAGGTAGGTAGGTAGATAGATAGAGATAGGTAGGTAGGTAGATACATAGATAGAGATAGGTAGGTAGGTAGATTGATAGATACAGATAGGTAGGTAGGTAGATAGATAGATACAGATAGGTAGGTAGGTAGATAGATAGATAGAGATATGTAGGTAGGTAGATAGATAGATAGATAGAGATAGGTAGGTAGGTAGGTAGATAGATAGAGATAGGTAGGTAGGTAGATAGATAGATAGATAGATAGAGATAGGTAGGTAGGTAGATTGATAGATACAGATAGGTAGGTAGGTAGATAGATAGATACAGATAGGTAGGTAGGTAGATAGATAGATAGAGATAGGTAGGTAGGTAGATAGATAAATACAGATAGGTAGGTAGGTAGGTAGATAGATAGAGATAGGTAGGTAGGTAGATAGATAGATAGAGATAGGTAGGTAGGTAGGTAGATTGATAGATACAGATAGGTAGGTAGGTAGATAGATAGATACAGATAGGTAGGTAGGTAGACAGATAAATACAGATAGGTAGGTAGGTAGATAGATAGATAGAGATAGGTAGGTAGGTAGATTGATAGATACAGATAGGTAGGTAGGTAGATAGATAGATACAGATAGGTAGATAGGTAGATAGATAAATACAGATAGGTAGGTAGATAGGTAGATAGATAGAGATAGGTAGGTAGGTAGATAGATAGATAGAGATAGGTAGGTAGGTAGATTGATAGATACAGAGAGGTAGGTAGGTAGATAGATAGATACAGATAGGTAGGTAGGTAGATAGATAAATACACATAGGTAGGTAGGTAGATAGATAGATAGAGATAGGTAGGTAGATTGATAGAGACAGATAGGTAGGTAGGTAGATAGATAGATAGATAGATAGATAGATAGATAGATAGATAGATAGATAGATAGATAGATAGATAGATAGATAGATAGATAGGTAGATAGAGATAGGTAGGTAGGTAGGTAGGTAGGTAGAGATAGTTAGGTAGGTAGGTAGATAGAAAGAGATAGTTAGGTAGGTAGGTAGATAGATACAGATAGGTAGGTAGGTAGATAGATAGAGATAGGTAGGTAGGTAGGTAGATAGATAGAGATAGGAAGGTAGGTAGGTAGGTAGAGATAGTTAGGTAGGTAGGTAGATAGAAAGAGATAGTTAGGTAGGTAGGTAGATAGATACAGATAGGTAGGTAGGTAGATAGATAGATAGATAGAGATAGGTAGGTAGGTAGATTGATAGATACAGATAGGTAGGTAGGTAGGTAGATACATAGATATAGGTAGGTAGGTAGGTAGATAGATAGAGATAGGTAGGTAGGTAGATAGATAGATAGGTAGAGATAGGTAGGTAGGTAGATTGATAGATACAGATAGGTATGTAGGTAGATAGATAGATACAGATAGATAGGTAGGTAGATAGATATATAGAGATAGGTAGGTAGGTAGATAGATAGATAGACATAGGTAGGTAGGTAGATTGATAGATACAGGTAGGTAGGTAGGTAGATAGATAGATACAGATAGGTAGGTAGATAGATAGATAGAGATAGGTAGGTAGGTAGGTAGATAGATAGATATAGGTAGGTAGGTAGATAGATAGATAGAGATAGGTAGGTAGGTAGATAGATAGATAGAGATAGGTAGGTAGGTAGATAGATAGAGATAGGTAGGTAGGTAGATAGATAGATAGAGATAGGTAGGTAGGTAGATAGATAGATAGATAGATAGATAGATAGATAGATAGATAGATACATAGATAGATAGATAGATAGATAGATAGATAGATAGATAGATAGATAGATAGATAGATAGATAGATAGATAGAGCTAGGTAGGTAGGTAGGTAGATAGATAGAGATAGATAGGTAGGTAGATTGATAGAGACAGATAGGTAGGTAGGTAGATTGATAGATACAGATAGGTAGGTAGGTAGATAGATAGATACAGATAGGTAGGTAGGTAGATAGATAGATAGAGATAGGTAGGTAGGTAGGTAGATAGATAGAGATAGGTAGGTAGGTAGATAGATAGATAGAGATAGGTAGGTAGGTAGATTGATAGAGACAAATAGGTAGGTAGGTAGATAGATAGATAGATAGATAGATAGATAGATAGATAGATAGATAGATAGATAGATAGATAGATAGATAGATAGATAGAGATAGGTAGGTAGGTAGATTGATAGATACAGATAGGTAGGTAGGTAGATAGATAGATGAAGATATGTAGGTAGGTAGATAGATAGATAGAGATAGGTAGGTAGGTAGATAGATACAGATAGGTAGGTAGGTAGATAGATAGGTAGAGATAGGTAGGTAGGTATGTAGATAGATAGATAGAGATAGGTAGGAAGGTAGGTAGATAGATACAGATAGGTAGGTAGGTAGGTAGATAGATAGAGATACGTAGGTAGGTAGATTGATAGATAGATAGAGATAGGTAGGTAGGTAGATTGATAGATACAGATAGGTATGTAGGTAGATAGATAGATACAGATAGATAGGTAGGTAGATAGATATATAGAGATAGGTAGGTAGGTAGATAGATAGATAGACATAGGTAGGTAGGTAGATTGATAGATACAGATAGGTAGGTAGGTAGATAGATAGATACAGATAGGTAGGTAGATAGATAGATAGATAGAGATAGGTAGGTAGGTAGATAGATAAATACAGATAGGTAGGTAGGTAGATAGATAGAGATAGGTAGGTAGGTAGATAGATAGAGAGATAGAGGTAGGTAGGTAGGTAGATTGATAGATACAGATAGGTAGGTAGGTAGGTAGGTAGATACAGATAGGTAGGTAGGTAGATATATAAATACAGATAGGTAGGTAGGTAGACAGATAGATAGAGATAGGTAGGTAGATTGATAGAGACAGATAGGTACGTAGGTAGATATATAGATAGAGATAGGTAGGTAGGTAGATTGATAGATACAGATAGGTAGGTAGGTAGATAGATAGATAGAGATAGGTAGGTAGGTAGATTGATAGATACAGATAGGTATGTAGGTAGATAGATAGATAGAGATAGGTAGGTAGGTAGATTGATAGATAGAGATAGGTAGGCAGGTAGATAGATAGATAGAGATAAGTAGGTAGGTAGATTGATAGATACAGATAGGTAGGTAGGTAGATAGATAGATAGAGATAGGTAGGTAGGTAGATAGATAGAGATAGGTAGGTAGGTAGATAGATAGATAGAGATAGGTAGGTAGGTAGATAGATAGATAGATAGATAGATACATAGATAGATAGATAGATAGATAGATAGATAGATAGATAGATAGATAGATAGATAGATAGAGCTAGGTATGTAGGTAGGTAGATAGATAGAGATAGATAGGTAGGTAGATTGATAGAGACAGATAGGTAGGTAGGTAGATTGATAGATACAGATAGGTAGGTAGGTAGATAGATAGATACAGATAGGTAGGTAGGTAGATAGATAGATAGAGATAGGTAGGTAGGTAGGTAGGTAGATAGATAGAGATAGGTAGGTAGGTAGATAGATAGATACAGATAGGTAGGTAGGTAGACAGATAAATACAGATAGGTAGGTAGGTAGATAGATAGATAGAGATAGGTAGGTAGGTAGATTGATACATACAGATAGGTAGGTAGGTAGATAGATAGATACAGATAGGTAGGTAGGTAGATAGATAAATACAGATAGGTAGGTAGATAGGTAGATAGATAGAGATAGGTAGGTAGGTAGATAGATAGATAGAGATAGGTAGGTAGGTAGATTGATAGATACAGATAGGTAGGTAGGTAGATAGATAGATACAGATAGGTAGGTAGGTAGATAGATAAATACACATAGGTAGGTAGGTAGATAGATAGATAGAGATAGGTAGGTAGATTGATAGAGACAGATAGGTAGGTAGGTAGGTAGATAGATAGATAGATAGAGATAGGTAGGTAGGTAGGTAGGTAGAGATAGTTAGGTAGGTAGGTAGATAGAAAGAGATAGTTAGGTAGGTAGGTAGATAGATACAGATAGGTAGGTAGGTAGATAGATAGAGATAGGTAGGTAGGTAGGTAGATAGATAGAGATAGGAAGTTAGGTAGGTAGGTAGAGATAGTTAGGTAGGTAGGTAGATAGAAAGAGATAGTTAGGTAGGTAGGTAGATAGATACAGATAGGTAGGTAGGTAGATAGATAGATAGATAGAGATAGGTAGGTAGGTAGATTGATAGATACAGATAGATAGGTAGGTAGGTAGATACATAGATATAGGTAGGTAGGTAGGTAGATAGATAGAGATAGGTAGGTAGGTAGATAGATAGATAGATACAGATAGGTAGGTAGGTAGATAGATAGAGATAGATAGGTAGGTAGATAGATAAATACAGATAGGTAGGTAGGTAGGTAGATATATAGAGATAGGTAGGTAGGTAGATAGATAGATAGAGATAGGTAGGTAGGTAGGTAGATTGATAGATACAGATAGGTAGGTAGGTAGATAGATAGATACAGATAGGTAGGTAGATAGACAGATAAATACAGATAGGTAGGTAGGTAGATAGATAGATAGAGATAGGTAGGTAGGTAGATTGATAGATACAGATAGGTAGGTAGGTAGATAGATAGATACAGATAGGTAGGTAGGTAGGTAGATAGATACAGATAGGTAGGTAGGTAGATAGATAAATACAGATAGGTAGGTAGATAGGTAGATAGATAGAGATAGGTAGGTAGGTAGATAGATAGATAGAGATAGGTAGGTAGGTAGATTGATAGATACAGATAGGTAGGTAGGTAGATAGATAGATACAGATAGGTAGGTAGGTAGATAGATAAATACAGATAGGTAGGTAGGTAGATAGATAGATAGAGATAGGTAGGTAGATTGATAGAGACAGATAGGTAGGTAGGTAGATAGATAGATAGATAGAGATAGGTAGGTAGGTAGGTAGGTAGAGATAGTTAGGTAGGTAGGTAGATAGAAAGAGATAGTTAGGTAGGTAGGTAGATAGATACAGATAGGTAGGTAGGTAGATAGATAGATAGAGATAGGTAGGTAGGTAGGTAGATAGATAGAGATAGGTAGGTAGGTAGGTAGGTAGAGATAGTTAGGTAGGTAGGTAGATAGAAAGAGATAGTTAGGTAGGTAGGTAGATAGATACAGATAGGTAGGTAGGTAGATAGATAGATAGATAGAGATAGGTAGGTAGGTAGATTGATAGATACAGATAGGTAGGTAGGTAGGTAGATACATAGATATAGGTAGGTAGGTAGGTAGGTAGATAGATAGAGATAGGTAGGTAGGTAGATAGATAGATAGATAGATAGATAGATAGATAGATAGATAGATAGATAGATAGAGATAGGTAGGTAAGAAGATTGATAGATACAGATAGGTATGTAGGTAGATAGATAGATACAGATAGATAGGTAGGTAGATAGATATATAGAGATAGGTAGGTAGGTAGATAGATAGATACAGATAGGTAGGTAGATAGATAGATAGATAGAGATAGGTAGGTAGGTAGATAGATAAATACAGATAGGTAGGTAGGTAGATAGATAGAGATAGGTAGGTAGGTAGATAGATAGATAGATAGATAGAGATAGGTAGGTAGGTAGATTGATAGATACAGATAGGTAGGTAGGTAGGTAGGTAGATACAGACTGGTAGGTAGGTAGATAGATAAATACAGATAGGTAGGTAGGTAGATAGATAGATAGAGATAGGTAGGTAGATTGATAGAGACAGATAGGTAGGTAGGTAGATATATAGATAGAGACAGGTAGGTAGGTAGATTGATAGATACAGATAGGTAGGTAGGTAGATAGATAGATAGAGATAGGTAGGTAGGTAGATTGATAGATAGAGATAGGTAGGCAGGTAGATAGATAGATAGAGATAGGTAGGTAGGTAGATTGATAGATAGAGATAGGTAGGCAGGTAGATAGGTAGATAGAGATAAGTAGGTAGGTAGATTGATAGATACAGATAGGTAGGTAGGTAGATAGATAGATAGAGATAGGTAGGTAGGTAGATAGATAGAGATAGGTAGGTAGGTAGATAGATAGATAGAGATAGGTAGGTAGGTATATAGATAGATCGATAGAGATAGGTAGGTAGGTAGATAGATAGATAGAGATAGGTAGGTAGGTAGATTGATAGATACAGATAGGTAGGTAGGTAGATAGATAGATAGATACAGATAGGTAGGTAGGTAGATAGATAGATACAGATATGTAGGTAGGTAGGTAGATAGATAGATACAGATAGGTAGGTAGGTAGGTAGATAGATAGATACAGATAGGTAGGTAGGTAGATAGATAGAAAGAGATAGATAGGTAGGTAGATTGATAGAGAAAGATAGGTAGGTAGGTAGATAGATAGATAGAGATAAGTAGGTAGGTAGATTGATAGATACAGATAGGTAGGTAGGTAGATAGATAGATAGAGATAGGTAGGTACATAGATAGATACAGATAGGTAGGTAGATAGATAGATAGAGATAGATAGGTAGGTAGATTGATAGAGACAGATAGGTAGGTAGGTAGATAGATAGATAGAGATAAGTAGGTAGGTAGGTAGATAGATAGAGATAGGTAGGTAGGTAGGTAGATAGATAGATAGAGATAGGTAGGTAGGTAGATAGATAGATAGAGATAGGTAGGTAGGTAGGTAGGTAGATAGATAGAGATAGGTAGGTAGGTAGATAGATAGATAGAGATAGGTAGGTAGGTAGATTGATAGAGACAAATAGGTAGGTAGATATATAGATAGATAGATAGATAGATAGATAGATAGATAGATAGATAGATAGATAGATAGATAGATAGAGATAGGTAGGTAGGTAGATTGATAGATACAGATAGGTAGGTAGGTAGATAGATAGATGAAGATATGTAGGTAGGTAGATAGATAGATAGAGATAGGTAGGTAGGTAGATAGATACAGATAGGTAGGTAGGTAGATAGATAGGTAGGTAGAGATAGGTAGGTAGGTATGTAGATAGATAGATAGAGATAGGTAGGAAGGTAGGTAGATAGATACAGATAGGTAGGTAGGTAGGTAGATAGATAGAGATAGGTAGGTAGGTAGATTGATAGATACAGATAGGTAGGTAGGTAGATAGATAGAGATAGGGAGGTAGATAGATAGAGATAGGTAGGTAGGTAGATAGATAGATAGAGATAGTTAGGTAGGTAGGTAGATAGATACAGATAGGTAGGTAGGTAGGTAGATAGATAGAGATAGGTAGGTAGGTAGATTGATAGATATAGATAGGTAGGTAGGTAGGTAGGTAGATAGATACAGATAGGTAGGTAGGTAGGTAGGTAGGTAGGTAGGTAGGTAGATTGATAGATATAGATAGGTAGGTAGATAGATAGAGATAGGTAGGTAGGTAGGTAGATAGATAGAGATAGGTAGGTAGATAGATAGATAGATAGATAGATAGATAGATAGATAGATAGATAGATAGATAGATAGATAGAAAGAGATAGGTAGGTATGTAGATTGATAGATACAGATAGGTAGGTAGGTAGATAGATAGATAGAGATAGGTAGGTAGGTAGATTGATAGATAGAGATAGGCAGGTAGATAGATAGATAGAGATAGGCAGGTAGGTAGATAGATAGATATAGGTAGGTAGGTAGATAGATAGATAGAGATAGGTAGGTATGTAGATTGATAGATAGAGATAGGTAGGTAGGTAGGTAGATAGATAGATAGATAGATAGATAGATAGATAGATAGATAGATAGATAGATAGATAGATAGATAGATAGAGATAGGTAGGTAGGTAGATAGATAGATAGATAGAGATAGGTAGGTAGGTAGATTGATAGATACAGATAGGTAGGTAGGTAGTTAGATAGATACAGATATGTAGGTAGGTAGATAGATAGACACAGATAGGTAGGTAGGTAGATAGATAGATACAGATAGTTAGGTAGGTAGATAGATAGATAGAGATAGGTAGGTAGATTGATAGATACAGATTGGTAGGTAGGTAGATAGATAGATACAGATAGGTAGGTAGGTAGGTAGGTAGGTAGATAGATAGATACAGATATGTAGGTAGGTAGATAGATAGATAGAGATAGGTAGGTAGGTAGGTAGATAGATAGAGATAGGTAGGTAGAGATAGTTAGGTAGGTAGGTAGATAGAAAGAGATAGTTAGGTAGGTAGGTAGATAGATACAGATAGGTAGGTAGGTAGATAGATAGATAGAGATAGGTAGGTAGGTAGATTGATAGATACAGATAGGTAGGTAGGTAGGTAGATACATAGAGATAGGTAGGTAGGTAGATAGATAGAAAGAGATAGGTAGGTAGGTAGATTGATAGATACAGATAGGTAGGTAGGTAGATAGATAGATACAGATAGATAGGTAGGTAGATAGATAGATAGAGATAGGTAGGTAGATAGATAGATAGAGATAGGTAGGTAGGTAGATAGATAGATAGATAGAGATAGGTAGGTAGGTAGGTAGATAGATAGAGATAGATAGGTAGGTAGATAGATAGATAGAGATAGGTAGGTAGGTAGATAGATAGATAGAGATAGGTAGGTAGGTAGATAGATAGATAGATAGAGATAGGTAGGTAGGTAGGTAGATAGATAGAGATAGATAGGTAGGTAGATTGATAGAGACAGATAGGTAGGTAGGTAGATTGATTGATAGAGATAGGTAGGTAGGTAGATAGATAGATAGATAGATAGATAGATAGATAGATAGATAGATAGATAGATAGATAGATAGATAGATAGATAGATAGACATAGGTAGGTAGGTAGGTAGATAGATAGAGATAGATAGGTAGGTAGATTGATAGAGACAGATAGGTAGGTAGGTAGATTGATAGATACAGATAGGTAGGTAGGTAGATAGATAGATACAAATAGGTAGGTAGGTAGATAGATAGATACAGATAGGTAGGTAGGTAGGTAGATAGATAGATAGATAGATAGATAGATAGATAGATAGATAGATAGATAGATAGATAGATAGATAGATAGATAGAGATAGGTAGGTAGGTAGATAGATAGATACAGATAGGTAGGTAGGTAGATAGATAAATACAGATAGGTAGGTAGGTAGATTGATAGATAGAGATAGCTAGATAGGTAGATAGATAGAGATAGATAGGTAGGTAGATTGATAGAGACAGATAGGTAGGTAGGTAGATAGATAGATACAGATAGGTAGGTAGGTAGATAGATAGATACAGATAGGTAGGTAGGTAGATAGATAGATACAGATAGGTAGGTAGGTAGATAGATAGATAGAGATATGTAGGTAGGTAGGTAGATAGATAGAGATAGGTAGGTAGGTAGATATATAGATAGAGATAGGTAGGTAGGTAGATTGATAGATACAGATAGGTAGGTAGGTAGATAGATAGATACAGATAGGTAGGTAGGTAGATAGATAGAGATGGGTAGGTAGGTAGGTAGGTAGATAGAGATAGGTAGGTAGGTAGATAGATAGACACAGATAGGTAGGTAGGTAGATAGATAGATACAGATAGTTAGGTAGGTAGATAGATAGATAGAGATAGGTAGGTAGATTGATAGATACAGATAGGTAGGTAGGTAGATAGATAGATACAGATAGGTAGGTAGGTAGATAGATAGAGATAGGTAGGTAGGTAGATTGATAGATACAGATTGGTAGGTAGGTAGATAGATAGATACAGATAGGTAGGTAGGTAGGTAGGTAGATAGATAGATACAGATATGTAGGTAGGTAGATAGATAGATAGAGATAGGTAGGTAGGTAGGTAGGTAGATAGATAGAGATAGGTAGGTAGAGATAGTTAGGTAGGTAGGTAGATAGAAAGAGATAGTTAGGTAGGTAGGTAGATAGATACAGATAGGTAGGTAGGTAGATAGATAGATAGAGATAGGTAGGTAGGTAGATTGATAGATACAGATAGGTAGGTAGGTAGGTAGATATATAGAGATAGGTAGGTAGGTAGATAGATAGAAAGAGATAGGTAGGTAGGTAGATTGATAGATACAGATAGGTAGGTAGGTAGATAGATAGATACAGATAGATAGGTAGGTAGATAGATAGATAGAGATAGGTAGGTAGGTAGATAGATAGATAGAGATAGGTAGGTAGGTAGATAGATAGATAGATAGAGATAGGTAGGTAGGTAGGTAGATAGATAGAGATAGATAGGTAGGTAGATAGATAGATAGAGATAGGTAGGTAGGTAGATAGATAGATAGAGATAGGTAGGTAGGTAGATAGATAGATAGATAGAGATAGGTAGGTAGGTAGGTAGATAGATAGAGATAGATAGGTAGGTAGATTGATAGAGACAGATAGGTAGGTAGGTAGATTGATTGATAGAGATAGGTAGGTAGGTAGATAGATAGATAGATAGATAGATAGATAGATAGATAGATAGATAGATAGACATAGGTAGGTAGGTAGGTAGATAGATAGAGATAGATAGGTAGGTAGATTGATAGAGACAGATAGGTAGGTAGGTAGATTGATAGATACAGATAGGTAGGTAGGTAGATAGATAGATACAAATAGGTAGGTAGGTAGATAGATAGATACAGATAGGTAGGTAGGTAGGTAGATAGATAGATAGATAGATAGATAGATAGATAGATAGATAGATAGATAGATAGATAGAGATAGGTAGGTAGGTAGATAGATAGATACAGATAGGTAGGTAGGTAGATAGATAAATACAGATAGGTAGGTAGGTAGATTGATAGATAGAGATAGGTAGATAGGTAGATAGATAGAGATAGATAGGTAGGTAGATTGATAGAGACAGATAGGTAGGTAGGTAGATAGATAGATACAGATAGGTAGGTAGGTAGATAGATAGATACAGATAGGTAGGTAGGTAGATAGATAGATACAGATAGGTAGGTAGGTAGATAGATAGATAGAGATATGTAGGTAGGTAGGTAGATAGATAGAGATAGGTAGGTAGGTAGATACATAGATAGAGATAGGTAGGTAGGTAGATTGATAGATACAGATAGGTAGGTAGGTAGATAGATAGATACAGATAGGTAGGTAGGTAGATAGATAGAGATGGGTAGGTAGGTAGGTAGGTAGATAGAGATAGGTAGGTAGGTAGATAGATAGATAGAGATAGGTAGGTAGGTAGGTAGATAGATAGAGATAGGTAGGTAGGTAGATAGATAGATAGAGATAGATAGGTAGGTAGATTGATAGAGACAGTTAGGTAGTTAGGTAGATAGATAGATAGGGATAGGTAGGTAGGTAGATTGATAGATAGATACAGATAGGTCGCTAGGTAGATAGATACAGATAGGTAGGTAGGTAGATAGATAGATATAGATAGGTAGGTAGGTAGATAGATAGATAGATAGAGATATGTAGGTAGGTAGATAGATAGATAGATAGAGATAGGTAGGTAGGTAGGTAGATAGATAGAGATAGGTAGGTAGGTAGATAGATAGATAGATAGAGATAGGTAGGTAGGTAGATTGATAATTACAGATAGGTAGGTAGGTAGATAGATAGATACAGATAGGTAGGTAGGTAGATAGATAGATAGAGATAGGTAGGTAGGTAGATAGATAAATACAGATAGGTAGGTAGGTAGGTAGATAGATAGAGATAGGTAGGTAGGTAGATAGATAGATAGAGATAGGTAGGTAGGTAGGTAGATTGATAGATACAGATAGGTAGGTAGGTAGATAGATAGATACAGATAGGTAGGTAGGTAGACTGATAAATACAGATAGGTAGGTAGGTAGATAGATAGATATAGATAGGTAGGTAGGTAGATTGATAGATACAGATAGGTAGGTAGGTAGATAGATAGATACAGATAGGTAGGTAGGTAGATAGATAGATACAGATAGGTAGGTAGGTAGATAGATAAATACAGATAGGTAGGTATATAGGTAGATAGATAGAGATAGGTAGGTAGGTAGATAGATAGATAGAGATAGGTAGGTAGGTAGATTGATAGATACAGATAGGTAGGTAGGTAGATAGATAGATACAGATAGGTAGGTAGGTAGATAGATAAATACAGATAGGTAGGTAGGTAGATAGATAGATAGCTATAGGTAGGTAGATTGATAGAGACAGATAGGTAGGTAGGTAGATAGATAGATAGATAGATAGATAGATAGATAGATAGATAGAGATAGGTAGGTAGGTAGGTAGGTAGAGATAGTTAGGTAGGTAGGTAGATAGAAAGAGATAGTTAGGTAGGTAGGTAGATAGATACAGATAGGTAGGTAGGTAGATAGATAGAAAGAGATAGGTAGGTAGGTAGGTAGATAGATAGAGATAGGAAGGTAGGTAGGTAGGTAGAGATAGTTAGGTAGGTAGGTAGATAGAAAGAGATAGTTAGGTAGGTAGGTAGATACATACAGATAGGTAGGTAGGTAGATAGATAGATAGATAGAGATAGGTAGGTAGGTAGATTGATAGATACAGATAGGTAGGTAGGTAGGTAGATACATAGATATAGGTAGGTAGGTAGGTAGATAGATAGAGATAGGTAGGTAGGTAGATAGATAGATAGATAGAGATAGGTAGGTAGGTAGATTGATAGATACAGATAGTTATGTAGGTAGATAGATAGATACAGATAGATAGGTAGGTAGATAGATATATAGAGATAGGTAGGTAGGTAGATAGATAGATAGACATAGGTAGGTAGGCAGATTGATAGATACAGATAGGTAGGTAGGTAGATAGATAGATACAGATAGGTAGGTAGATAGATAGATAGATAGAGATAGGTAGGTAGGTAGATAGATAAATACAGATAGGTAGGTAGGTAGATAGATAGAGATAGGTAGGTAGGTAGATAGATAGATAGATAGAGATAGGTAGGTAGGTAGATTGATAGATACAGATAGGTAGGTAGGTAGGTAGGTAGATAAAGATAGGTAGGTAGGTAGATAGATAAATACAGATAGGTAGGTAGGTAGATAGATAGATAGAGATAGGTAGGTAGATTGATAGAGACAGATAGGTAGGTAGGTAGATATATAGATAGAGATAGGTAGGTAGGTAGATTGATAGATACAGATAGGTAGGTAGGTAGATAAATAGATAGAGATAGGTAGGTAGGTAGATTGATAGATAGAGATAGGTAGGCAGGTAGATAGATAGATAGAGATAAGTAGGTAGGTAGATTGATAGATACAGATAGGTAGGTAGGTAGATAGATAGATAGATAGATAGATATAGGTAGGTAGGTAGATAGATAGAGATAGGTAGGTAGGTAGATAGATAGATAGAGATAGGTAGGTAGGTATATAGATAGATCGATAGAGATAGGTAGGTAGGTAGATAGATAGATAGAGATAGGTAGGTAGGTAGATTGATAGATACAGATAGGTAGGTAGGTAGATAGATAGATACAGATAGGTAGGTAGGTAGATAGATAGATACAGATATGTAGGTAGGTAGGTAGATAGATAGATACAGATAGGTAGGTAGGTAGGTAGATAGATAGATACAGATAGGTAGGTAGGTAGATAGATAGAAAAAGATAGATAGGTAGGTAGATTGATAGAGAAAGATAGGTAGGTAGGTAGATAGATAGATAGATAGAGATAAGTAGGTAGGTAGATAGATAGATACAGATAGGTAGGTACATAGATAGATACAGATAGGTAGGTAGGTAGATAGATAGATAGAGATAGATAGGTAGGTAGATTGATAGAGACAGATAGATAGGTAGGTAGATAGATAGAGATAAGTAGGTAGGTAGGTAGATAGATAGAGATAGGTAGGTAGGTAGGTAGGTAGATAGATAGAGATAGGTAGGTAGGTAGATAGATAGATAGAGATAGGTAGGTAGGTAGGTAGATAGATAGAGATAGGTAGGTAGGTAGATAGATAGATAGAGATAGGTAGGTAGGTAGATTGATAGAGACAAATAGGTAGGTAGGTAGGTAGATAGATAGATAGATAGATAGATAGATAGATAGATAGATAGATAGATAGAGATAGGTAGGTAGGTAGATTGATAGATACAGATAGGTAGGTAGGTAGATAGATAGATGAAGATATGTAGGTAGGTAGATAGATAGATAGAGATAGGTAGGTAGGTAGATAGATACAGATAGGTAGGTAGGTAGATAGATAGGTAGAGATAGGTAGGTAGGTATGTAGATAGATAGATAGAGATAGGTAGGAAGGTAGATAGATAGATAGAGATAGGTAGGTAGGTAGATTGATAGATACAGATAGGTAGGTAGGTAGTTAGATAGATACAGATACGTAGGTAGGTAGATAGATAGACACAGATAGGTAGGTAGGTAGGTAGATAGATAGATACAGATAGGTAGGTAGGTAGATAGATAGATAGAGATAGGTAGGTAGGTAGATAGATAGAGATAGGTAGGTAGGTAGATAGATAGATAGAGATAGGTAGGTAGGTATATAGATAGATCGATAGAGATAGGTAGGTAGGTAGATAGATAGATAGAGATAGGTAGGTAGGTAGATTGATAGATACAGATATGTAGTTAGGTAGATAGATAGATAGAGATAGGTAGGTAGGTAGATAGATAGAGATAGGTAGGTAGGTAGATAGATAGAGAGAGATAGGTAGGTAGGTATATAGATAGATCGATAGAGATAGGTAGGTAGGTAGATAGATAGATAGAGATAGGTAGGTAGGTAGATAGATAGATACAGATATGTAGGTAGGTAGGTAGATAGATAGATACAGATAAGTAGGTAGGTAGGTAGATAGATAGATACAGATAGGTAGGTAGGTAGGTAGAGATAGTTAGGTAGGTTGGTAGATAGATACAGATAGGTAGGTAGGTAGATAGATAGATAGAGATAGGTAGGTAGGTAGATTGATAGATACAGATAGGTAGGTTGGTAGATAGATAGATACAGATAGGTAGGTAGGTATATAGATAGATACAAATAGGTAGGTAGGTAGATAGATAGAGAGAGATAGGTAGGTAGGTAGGAAGGTAGATAGATAGAGATAGTAGGTAGGTAGGTAGGTAGAGATAGATAGGTAGGTTGGTAGATAGATACAGATAGGTAGGTAGGTAGATAGATAGATAGAGATAGGTAGGTAGGTAGATTGATAGATACAGATAGGTAGGTAGGTAGGTAGATAGATAGAGATAGGTAGGTAGGTAGGTAGATCGATAGAGATAGGTAGGTAGGTAGATAGACAGATAGATAGAGATAGGTAGGTAGGTAGATTGATAGATACAGATAGGTAGGTAGCTAGATAGATAGATACAGATAGGTAGGTAGGTAGATAGATAGCTAGACATAGGTAGGTAGGTAGATTGATAGATACAGATAGGTAGGTAGGTAGATAGATAGATACAGATAGGTAGGTAGGTAGATAGATAGATAGAGATAGGTAGGTAGGTAGATAGATAAATACAGATAGGTAGATAGGTAGGTAGATAGATAGAGATAGGTAGTTAGGTAGATAGATAGATAGAGATAGATAGGTAGGTAGGTAGATTGATAGAGACAGATAGCTAGGTAGGTAGATAGATAGATAGAGATAGGTAGGTAGGTAGATTGATAGATACAGATAGGTAGGTAGGTAGATAGATAGATACAGATAGGTAGGTAGGTAGATAGATAGATACAGATAGGTAGGTAGGTAGATAGATAGGTACAGATATGTAGGTAGGTAGATAGATAGATAGAGATAGGTAGGTAGGTAGGGAGGTAGATAGATAGAGATAGGTAGGTAGGTAGGTAGGTAGGTAGGTAGAGATAGTTAGGTAGGTTGGTAGATAGATACAGATAGGTAGGTAGGTAGATAGATAGATAGAGATAGGTAGGTAGGTAGATTGATAGATACAGATAGGTAGGTAGGTAGATAGATAGATACAGATAGGTAGGTAGGTATATAGATAGATACAAATAGGTAGGTAGGTAGATAGATAGAGAGAGATAGGTAGGTAGGTAGGTAGGTAGATAGATAGAGATAGTAGGTAGGTAGGTAGGTAGAGATAGTTAGGTAGGTTGGTAGATAGATACAGATAGGTAGGTAGGTAGATAGATAGATAGAGATAGGTAGGTAGGTAGATTGATAGATACAGATAGGTAGGTAGGTAGGTAGATAGATAGAGATAGGTAGGTAGGTAGATCGATAGAGATAGGTAGGTAGGTAGATAGACAGATAGATAGAGATAGGTAGGTAGGTAGATTGATAGATACAGATAGGTAGGTAGCAAGATAGATAGATACAGATAGGTAGGTAGGTAGATAGATAGCTAGACATAGGTAGGTAGGTAGATTGATAGATACAGATAGGTAGGTAGGTAGATAGATAGATACAGATAGGTAGGTAGGTAGATAGATAGATAGAGATAGGTAGGTAGGTAGATAGATAAATACAGATAGGTAGGTAGGTAGGTAGGTAGATAGATAGAGATAGGTAGGTAGGTAGATAGATAGATAGAGATAGGCAGGTAGGTAGATTGATAGATACAGATAGGTAGGTAGGAAGATAGATAGATACAGATTGGTAGGTAGGTAGATAGATAAATGCAGATAGGTAGTTAGGTAGATAGATAGATAGATAGATAGATAGAGATAAGTAGGTAGGTAGGTTGATAGATACAGATAGATAGGTAGGTAGATTGATAGATAGAGATAGGTAGGCAGGTAGATAGATAGATAGAGATAAGTAGGTAGGTAGATTGATAGATACAGATAGGTAGGTAGGTAGATAGATAGATAGAGATAGGTAGGTAGGTAGATAGATAGAGATAGGTAGGTAGGTAGATAGATAGACAGAGATAGGTAGGTAGGTATATAGATAGATCGATAGAGATAGGTAGGTAGGTAGATAGATAGATAGAGATAGGTAGGTAGGTAGATTGATAGATACAGATATGTAGGTAGGTAGATAGATAGATACAGATAGGTAGGTAGGTAGATAGATAGATACAGATATGTAGGTAGGTAGGTAGATAGATAGATACAGATAAGTAGGTAGGTAGGTAGATAGATAGATACAGATAGGTAGGTAGGTAGATAGATAGAAAGAGATAGATAGGTAGGTAGATTGATAGAGAAAGATAGGTAGGTAGGTAGATAGATAGATAGAGATTAGTAGGTAGGTAGATTGATAGATACAGATAGGTAGGTAGGTAGATAGATAGATACAGATAGGTAGGTAGATAGATAGATACAGATAGGTAGGTAGGTAGATAGATAGAGATAGATAGGTAGGTAGATTGATAGAGACAGATAGGTAGGTAGGTAGATAGATAGATAGAGATAAGTAGGTAGGTAGGTAGATAGATAGAGATAGGTAGGTAGGTAGGTAGATAGATAGAGATAGGTAGGAAGGTAGATAGATAGAAAGAGATAGGTAGGTAGGTAGGTAGATAGATAGAGATAGGTAGTTAGGTAGATAGATAGATAGAGATAGGTAGGTAGGTAGATTGATAGAGACAGATAGGTAGATAGGTAGGTAGATAGATAGATAGATAGATAGATAGATAGATAGATAGATAGATAGATAGATAGATAGAGATAGGTAGGTAGGTAGATTGATAGATACAGATAGGTATGTAGGTAGATAGATAGATACAGATAGGTAGGTAGGTAGATAGATAGATACAGATAGGTAGGTAGGTAGATAGATAGATGAAGATATGTAGGTAGGTAGATAGATAGATAGAGATAGGTAGGTAGGTAGGTAGATAGATACAGATAGGTAGGTAGGTAGATAGATAGGTAGAGATAGGTAGGTAGGTATGTAGGTAGATAGATAGACATAGGGAGGAAGGTAGGTAGATAGATACAGATAGGTAGGTAGGTAGGTAGATAGATAGAGATAGGTAGGAAGGTAGATTGATAGATACAGATAGGTAGGTAGGTAGATAGATAGAGATAGGTAGGTAGATAGATAGAGATAGGTAGGTAGGTAGATAGATACATAGAGATAGTTAAGTAGGTAGGTAGATAGATAGATATAGATAGGTAGGTAGGTAGGTAGGTAGATAGATACAGATAGGTAGGTAGGTAGGTAGGTAGGTAGGTAGATTGATAGATATAGATAGTTAGGTAGGTAGATAGATAGAGATAGGTAGGTAGGTAGGTAGATAGATAGAGATAGGTAGGTAGATAGATAGATAGATAGAGATAGGTAGGTATGTAGATTGATAGATACAGATAGGTAGGTAGGTAGATAGATAGATAGAGATAGGTAGGTAGGAAGATTGATAGAGACAGATAGGTAGGTAGGTAGATAGATAGATAGAGATAGGTAGGTAGGTAGATTGATAGATAGAGATAGGTAGGCAGGTAGATAGATAGATAGAGATAGGCAGGTAGGTAGATAGATAGATAGAGATATGTAGGTAGGTAGATAGATAGATAGAGATAGGTAGGTAGGTAGATTGATAGATAGAGATAGGTAGGTAGGTAGGTAGATAGATAGATAGATAGATAGAGATAGGTAGGTAGGTAGATAGATAGATAGAGATAGGTAGGTAGGTAGATTGATAGATACAGATAGGTAGGTAGGTAGTTAGATAGATACAGATATGTAGGTAGGTAGATAGATAGATACAGATAGGTAGGTAGGTAGGTAGATAGATAGATACAGATAGGTAGGTAGGTAGATAGATAGATAGAGATAGGTAGGTAGGTAGATTGATAGATACAGATAGGTAGGTAGGTAGATAGATAGATACAGATAGGTAGGTAGGTAGATTGATAGATAGAGATAGGTAGGTAGATAGATAGATAGATAGATAGATAGATAGATAGATAGATAGATAGATAGATAGATAGATAGATAGAGATATGTAGGTAGGTAGGTAGATAGATAGAGATAGGTAGGTAGGTAGATAGATAGATAGAGATAGATAGGTAGGTAGATTGATAGAGACAGATAGGTAGGTAGGTAGATTGATAGATAGAGATATGTAGGTAGGTAGATTGATAGATACAGATAGCTAGGTAGGTAGATAGATAGATACAGATAGGTAGGTATGTAGATAGATAGATACAGATAGGTAGGTAGGTAGGTAGGTAGATAGATAGAGATAGTTAGGTAGGTAGGTAGATAGATAGAGATAGGTAGGTAGGTAGGTAGATAGATAGAGATAGGTAGGTAGGTAGATAGATAGATAGAGATAGGTAGATAGGTAGGTAGATAGATAGAGATAGGTAGGTAGGTAGATAGATAGATACAGATAGGTAGGTAGGTAGATAGATAGATACAGATAGGTAGGTAGGTAGATTGATAGATACAGATATGTAGGTAGGTAGATTGATAGATAGAGATAGGTAGGTAGGTAGATAGATAGATAGAGATAGGTAGGTAGGTTGATTGATAGATAGATACAGATAGGTCGCTAGGTAGATAGATACAGATAGGTAGGTAGGTAGATAGATAGATAAAGATAGGTAGGTAGGTAGATAGATAGATAGATAGATAGATAGATAGATAGATAGATAGATAGAGATATGTAGGTGGGTAGATAGATAGATAGAGATAGGTAGGTAGGTAGGTAGATAGATAGAGATAGGTAGGTAGGTAGATAGATAGATAGATAGAGATAGGTAGGTAGGTAGATTGATAGATACAGATAGGTAGGTAGGTAGATAGATAGATACAGATAGGTAGGTAGGTAGATAGATAGATAGAGATAGGTAGGTAGGTAGAAAGATAAATACAGATAGGTAGGTAGGTAGGTAGATAGATAGAGATAGGTAGGTAGGTAGATAGATAGATAGAGATAGGTAGGTAGGTAGATTGATAGATACAGATAGGTAGGTAGGTAGATAGATAGATACAGATAGGTAGGTAGGTAGATAGATAAATACAGATAGGTAGGTAGGTAGATAGATAGATAGAGATAGGTAGGTAGGTAGATTGATAGATACAGATAGGTAGGTAGGTAGATAGATGGATACAGATAGGTAGGTAGGTAGATAGATAGATAGATAGAGATAGGTAGGTAGGTAGATAGATAAATACAGATAGGTAGGTAGGTAGATAGATAGAGATAGGTAGGTAGGTAGATTGATAGATACAGATAGGTAGGTAGGTAGATAGATAGATACAGATAGGTAGGTAGGTAGATAGATAAATACAGATAGGTAGGTAGGTAGATAGATCGATAGAGATAGGTAGGTAGGTAGATTGATAGATAGAGATAGGTAGGCAGGTAGACAGATAGATAGAGATAAGTAGGTAGGTAGATTGATATTTACAGATAGGTAGGTAGGTAGATAGATAGATAGAGATAGGTGGGTAGGTAGATAGATAGATAGAGACAGGTAGGTAGGTAGATAGATAGATAGAGATAGGTAGGTAGGTATATAGATAGATCGATAGAGATAGGTAGGTAGGTAGATAGATAGATAGAGATAGGTAGGTAGGTAGATTGAAAGATACACATAGGTAAGTAGGTAGGTAGATAGATAGAGATAGATAGGTAGGTAGATTGATAGAGACAGGTAGGTAGGTAGGTAGATAGATAGATAGAGATAAGTAGGTAGGTAGATTGATAGATACAGATAGGTAGGTAGGTAGATAGATAGATACAGATAGGTAGGTAGATAGATAGATACAGATAGGTAGGTAGGTAAATAGATAGATAGAGATAGGTAGGTAGGTAGGTAGATAGATAGAGATAGGTAGGTAGGTAGGTAGATAGATAGAGATAGGTAGGTAGGTAGATAGATAGATAGAGATAGGTAGGTAGGTAGGTAGGTAGATAGATAGAGATAGGTAGGTAGGTAGATAGATAGATAGAGATAGGTAGGTAGGTAGATTGATAGAGATAGATAGGTAGGTAGGTAGATAGATAGATAGATAGATAGAGATAGGTAGGTAGGTAGGTAGGTAGAGATAGTTAGGTAGGTAGGTAGATAGAAAGAGATAGTTAGATAGGTAGGTAGATAGATACAGATAGGTAGGTAGGTAGATAGATAGATAGAGATAGGTAGGTAGGTAGATTGATAGATACAGATAGGTAGGTAGGTAGATAGATAGATACAGATATGTAGGTAGGTAGATAGATAGATAGAGATAGGTAGGTAGGTAGGTAGATAGATAGAGATAGGTAGGTAGGTAGGTAGGTAGAGAGTTAGGTAGGTAGGTAGATAGAAAGAGATAGTTAGGTAGGTAGGTAGATAGATACAGATAGGTAGGTAGGTAGGTAGATAGATAGAGATAGGTAGGTAGCTAGATAGATAGATAGAGATAGGTAGGTAGATAGATAGATAGATAGATAGAGATAGGTAGGTAGGTAGATTGATAGATACAGATAGGTAGGTAGGTAGATAGATAGATACAGATAGGTAGGTAGGTAGATAGATAGATAGAGATAGGTAGGTAGGTAGAAAGATAAATACAGTTAGGTAGGTAGGTAGGTAGATAGATAGAGATAGGTAGGTAGGTAGATAGATAGATAGAGATAGGTAGGTAGGTAGATTGATAGATACAGATAGGTAGGTAGGTAGATAGATAGATACAGATAGGTAGGTAGGTAGATAGATAAATACAGATAGGTAGGTAGGTAGATAGATAGATAGAGATAGGTAGGTAGGTAGATTGATAGATACAGATAGGTAGGTAGGTAGATAGATGGATACAGATAGGTAGGTAGGTAGATAGATAGATAGATAGAGATAGGTAGGTAGGTAGATAGATAAATACAGATAGGTAGGTAGGTAGATAGATAGAGATAGGTAGGTAGGTAGATTGATAGATACAGATAGGTAGGTAGGTAGATAGATACAGATAGGTAGGTAGGTAGATTGATAGATAGAGATAGGTAGGTAGGTAGATAGATAGATAGATAGATAGATAGATAGATAGATAGATAGATAGATAGATAGATAGAGATATGTAGGTAGGTAGGTAGATAGATAGAGATAGGTAGGTAGGTAGATAGATAGATAGAGATAGGTAGGTAGATTGATAGAGACAAATAGGTAGGTAGGTAGATATATAAATAGAGATAGGTAGGTAGGTAGATTGATAGATACAGATAGGTAGGTAGGTAGATAGATAGATAGAGATAGGTAGGTAGGTAGATTGATAGATAGAGATAGGTAGGCAGGTAGATAGATAGATAGAGATAAGTAGGTAGGTAGATTGATAGATACAGATAGGTAGGTAGGTAGATAGATAGATAGAGATAGGTAGGTAGGTAGATTGATAGATACAGATAGGTAGGTAGGTAGATAGATAGATAGAGATAGGTAGGTAGGTAGATTGATAGAGACAGATAGGTAGGTAGGTAGATAGATAGAGATAGGTAGGTTGGTAGATTGATAGAGACAGATAGGTAGGTAGGTAGATAGATAGATAGAGATAGGTAGGTAGGTAGATAGATAGATACAGATAGGTAGGTAGGTAGATAGATAGATACAGATAGGTAGGTAGGTAGATTGATAGATACAGATATGTAGGTAGGTAGATTGATAGATAGAGATAGGTAGGTAGGTAGATAGATAGATAGAGATAGGTAGGTAGGTTGATTGATAGATAGATACAGATAGGTCGCTAGGTAGATAGATACAGATAGGTAGGTAGGTAGATAGATAAAGATAGGTAGGTAGGTAGATAGATAGATAGATAGATAGATAGATAGATAGATAGATAGATAGATAGATAGATAGATAGATAGATAGATAGATAGATAGAGATATGTAGGTAGGTAGATAGATAGATAGAGATAGGTAGGTAGGTAGGTAGATAGATAGAGATAGGTAGGTAGGTAGATAGATAGATAGATAGAGATAGGTAGGTAGGTAGATTGATAGATACAGATAGGTAGGTAGGTAGATAGAAAGATACAGATAGGTAGGTAGGTAGATAGATAGATAGAGATAGGTAGGTAGGTAGAAAGATAAATACAGATAGGTAGGTAGGTAGGTAGATAGATAGAGATAGGTAGGTAGGTAGATAGATAGATAGAGATAGGTAGGTAGGTAGATTGATAGATACAGATAGGTAGGTAGGTAGATAGATAGATACAGATAGGTAGGTAGGTAGATAGATAAATACAGATAGGTAGGTAGGTAGATAGATAGATAGAGATAGGTAGGTAGGTAGATTGATAGATACAGATAGGTAGGTAGGTAGATAGATGGATACAGATAGGTAGGTAGGTAGATAGATAGATAGATAGAGATAGGTAGGTAGGTAGATAGATAAATACAGATAGGTAGGTAGGTAGATAGATAGAGATAGGTAGGTAGGTAGATTGATAGATACAGATAGGTAGGTAGGTAGATAGATAGATACAGATAGGTAGGTAGGTAGATAGATAAATACAGATAGGTAGGTAGGTAGATAGATGGATAGAGATAGGTAGGTAAATTGATAGAGACAGATAGGTAGGTAGGTAGGTAGATATATAGATAGAGATAGGTAGGTAGGTAGATTGATAGATACAGATAGGTAGGTAGGTAGATAGATCGATAGAGATAGGTAGGTAGGTAGATTGATAGATAGAGATAGGTAGGCAGGTAGACAGATAGATAGAGATAAGTAGGTAGGTAGATTGATATTTACAGATAGGTAGGTAGGTAGATAGATAGATAGAGATAGGTGGGTAGGTAGATAGATAGATAGAGACAGGTAGGTAGGTAGATAGATAGATAGAGATAGGTAGGTAGGTATATAGATAGATCGATAGAGATAGGTAGGTAGGTAGATAGATAGATAGAGATAGGTAGGTAGGTAGATTGAAAGATACACATAGGTAAGTAGGTAGGTAGATAGAGATAGATAGGTAGGTAGATTGATAGAGACAGGTAGGTAGGTAGGTAGATAGATAGATAGAGATAAGTAGGTAGGTAGATTGATAGATACAGATAGGTAGG
This sequence comes from Crotalus adamanteus, assembly GCA_039797435.1. Taxonomy (NCBI): domain Eukaryota; kingdom Metazoa; phylum Chordata; class Lepidosauria; order Squamata; family Viperidae; genus Crotalus; species Crotalus adamanteus. The sequence continues at coordinate 1,682,804 of CM077928.1, forward strand.
TAGGTAGATAGATAGATACAGATAGGTAGGTAGATAGATAGATACAGATAGGTAGGTAGGTAAATAGATAGATAGAGATAGGTAGGTAGGTAGGTAGATAGATAGAGATAGGTAGGTAGGTAGATTGATAGATAGAGATAGGTAGGTAGGTATATAGATAGATCGATAGAGATAGGTAGGTAGGTAGATAGATAGATAGAGATAGGTAGGTAGGTAGATAGATAGATAGACATAGGTAGGTAGGTAGATTGATAGATACAGATAGGTAGGTAGGTAGATAGATAGATACAGATAGGTAGGTAGGTAGATAGATAGAAAGAGATAGATAGGTAGGTAGATTGATAGAGAAAGATAGGTAGGTAGGTAGATAGATAGATAGAGATAAGTAGGTAGGTAGATTGATAGATACAGATAGGTAGGTAGGTAGATAGATAGATACAGATAGGTAGGTAGATAGATAGATACAGATAGGTAGGTATGTAGATAGAGAGAGATAGATAGGTAGGTAGATTGATAGAGACAGATAGGTAGGTAGGTAGATAGATAGATAGAGATAAGTAGGTAGGTAGGTAGATAGATAGAGATAGGTAGGTAGGTAGATAGATAGAGATAGGTAGGAAGGTAGATAGATAGAAAGAGATAGGTAGGTAGGTAGGTAGATAGATAGAGATAGGTAGGTAGGTAGATAGATAGATAGAGATAGGTACGTAGGTAGATTGATAGAGACAGATAGGTAGGTAGATAGATAGATAGATAGATAGATAGATAGATAGATAGATAGATAGAGATAGGTAGGTAGGTAGATTGATAGATACAGACAGGTATGTAGGTAGATAGATAGATACAGATAGGTAGGTAGGTAGATAGATACAGATAGGTAGGTAGGTAGATAGATAGATGAAGATATGTAGGTAGGTAGATAGATAGATAGAGATAGGTAGGTAGGTAGGTAGATAGATACAGATAGGTAGGTAGGTAGATAGATAGGTAGAGATAGGTAGGTAGGTATGTAGGTAGATAGATAGACATAGGGAGGAAGGTAGGTAGATAGATACAGATAGGTAGGTAGGTAGGTAGATAGATAGAGATAGGTAGGAAGGTAGATTGATAGATACAGATAGGTAGGTAGGTAGATAGATAGAGATAGGTAGGTAGATAGATAGAGATAGGTAGGTAGGTAGATAGATACATAGAGATAGTTAAGTAGGTAGGTAGATAGATAGATATAGATAGGTAGGTAGGTAGGTAGGTAGATAGATACAGATAGGTAGGTAGGTAGGTAGGTAGGTAGGTAGATTGATAGATATAGATAGGTAGGTAGGTAGAGAGATAGAGATAGGTAGGTAGGTAGGTAGATAGATAGAGATAGGTAGGTAGATAGATAGATAGATAGATAGATAGATAGATAGAGATAGGTATGTATGTAGATTGATAGATACAGATAGGTAGGTAGGTAGATAGATAGAGATAGGTAGGTAGGAAGATTGATAGAGACAGATAGGTAGGTAAGTAGATAGATAGATAGAGATAGGTAGGTAGGTAGATTGATAGATAGAGTTAGGTAGGCAGGTAGATAGATAGATAGAGATAGGCAGGTAGGTAGATAGATAGATAGAGATATGTAGGTAGGTAGATAGATAGATAGAGATAGGTAGGTAGGTAGATTGATAGATAGAGATAGGTAGGTAGGTAGGTAGATAGATAGATAGATAGATAGAGATAGGTAGGTAGGTAGATAGATAGATAGAGATAGGTAGGTAGGTAGATTGATAGATACAGATAGGTAGGTAGATAGTTAGATAGATACAGATATGTAGGTAGGTAGATAGATAGATACAGATAGGTAGGTAGGTAGGTAGATAGATAGATACAGATAGGTAGGTAGGTAGATAGATAGATAGAGATAGGTAGGTAGGTAGATTGATAGATACAGATAGGTAGGTAGGTAGATAGATAGATACAGATAGGTAGGTAGGTAGATTGATAGATAGAGATAGGTAGGTAGGTAGATAGATAGATAGATAGATAGATAGATAGATAGATAGATAGATAGATAGATAGATAGATAGATAGAGATATGTAGGTAGGTAGGTAGATAGATAGAGATAGGTAGGTAGGTAGATAGATAGATAGAGATAGATAGGTAGGTAGATTGATAGAGACAGATAGGTAGGTAGGTAGATTGATAGATAGAGATATGTAGGTAGGTAGATTGATAGATACAGATAGGTAGGTAGGTAGATAGATAGATACAGATAGGTAGGTATGTAGATAGATAGATACAGATAGGTAGGTAGGTAGGTAGATAGATAGAGATAGTTAGGTAGGTAGGTAGATAGATAGAGATATGTAGGTAGGTAGGTAGATAGATAGAGATAGGTAGGTAGGTAGATAGATAGATAGAGATAGGTAGATAGGTAGGTAGATAGATAGAGATAGGTAGTTAGGTAGATAGATAGATAGAGATAGATAGGTAGGTAGGTAGATTGATAGAGACAGATAGGTAGGTAGGTAGATAGATAGATAGAGATAGGTAGGTAGGTAGATTGATAGATACAGATAGGTAGGTAGGTAGATAGATAGATACAGATAGGTAGGTAGGTAGATAGATAGATACAGATAGGTAGGTAGGTAGATAGATAGATACAGATAGGTAGGTAGGTATATAGATAGATACAAATAGGTAGGTAGGTAGATAGATAGAGAGAGATAGGTAGGTAGGTAGGTAGGTAGATAGATAGAGATAGTAGGTAGGTAGGTAGGTAGAGATAGTTAGGTAGGTTGGTAGATAGATACAGATAGGTAGGTAGGTAGATAGATAGATAGAGATAGGTAGGTAGGTAGATTGATAGATACAGATAGGTAGGTAGGTAGGTAGATAGATAGAGATAGGTAGGTAGGTAGGTAGATCGATAGAGATAGGTAGGTAGGTAGATAGACAGATAGATAGAGATAGGTAGGTAGGTAGATTGATAGATACAGATAGGTAGGTAGCAAGATAGATAGATACAGATAGGTAGGTAGGTAGATAGATAGCTAGACATAGGTAGGTAGGTAGATTGATAGATACAGATAGGTAGGTAGGTAGATAGATAGATACAGATAGGTAGGTAGGTAGATAGATAGATAGAGATAGGTAGGTATGTAGATAGATAAATACAGATAGGTAGGTAGGTAGGTAGATAGATAGAGATAGGTAGGTAGGTAGATAGATAGATAGAGATAGGCAGGTAGGTAGATTGATAGATACGGATAGGTAGGTAGGAAGATAGATAGATACAGATTGGTAGGTAGGTAGATAGATAAATACAGATAGGTAGGTAGGTAGATAGATAGATAGATAGATAGATAGAGATAAGTAGGTAGGTAGGTTGATAGATACAGATAGGTAGGTAGGTAGATTGATAGATACAGATAGGTAGGTTGGTAGATAGATAGATAGATAGAGATAGATAGGTAGGTAGATTGATAGATAGAGATAGGTAGGCAGGTAGATAGATAGATAGAGATAAGTAGGTAGGTAGATTGATAGATACAGATAGGTAGGTAGGTAGATAGATAGATAGAGATAGGTAGGTAGGTAGATAGATAGAGATAGGTAGGTAGGTAGATAGATAGATAGAGATAGGTAGGTAGGTATATAGATAGATCGATAGAGATAGGTAGGTAGGTAGATAGATAGATAGAGATAGGTAGGTAGGTAGATTGATAGATACAGATATGTAAGTAGGTAGATAGATAGATACAGATAGGTAGGTAGGTAGATAGATAGATACAGATATGTAGGTAGGTAGGTAGATAGATAGACACAGATAAGTAGGTAGGTAGGTAGATAGATAGATACAGATAGGTAGGTAGGTAGATAGATAGATAGAGATAGATAGGTAGGTAGATTGATAGAGAAAGATAGGTAGGTAGGTAGATAGATAGATAGAGATAAGTAGGTAGGTAGATTGATAGATACAGATAGGTAGGTAGGTAGATAGATAGATACAGATAGGTAGGTAGATAGATAGATACAGATAGGTAGGTAGGTAGATAGATAGAGATAGATAGGTAGGTAGATTGATAGAGACAGATAGGTAGGTAGGTAGATAGATAGATAGAGATAAGTAGGTAGGTAGGTAGATAGATAGAGATAGGTAGGTAGGTAGGTAGATAGATAGAGATAGGTAGGAAGGTAGATAGATAGAAAGAGATAGGTAGGTAGGTAGGTAGATAGATAGAGATAGGTAGGTAGGTAGATAGATAGATAGAGATAGGTAGGTAGGTAGATTGATAGAGACAGATAGGTAGGTAGGTAGATAGATAGATAGATAGATAGATAGATAGATAGATAGATAGATAGATAGATAGATAGATAGATAGAGATAGGTAGGTAGGTAGATTGATAGATACAGATAGGTATGTAGGTAGATAGATAGATACAGATAGGTAGGTAGGTAGATAGATAGATACAGATAGGTAGGTAGGTAGATAGATAGATGAAGATATGTAGGTAGGTAGATAGATAGATAGAGATAGGTAGGTAGGTAGGTAGATAGATACAGATAGGTAGGTAGGTAGATAGATAGGTAGAGATAGGTAGGTAGGTATGTAGGTAGATAGATAGACATAGGGAGGAAGGTAGGTAGATAGATACAGATAGGTAGGTAGGTAGGTAGATAGATAGAGATAGGTAGGAAGGTAGATTGATAGATACAGATAGGTAGGTAGGTAGATAGATAGAGATAGGTAGGTAGATAGATAGAGATAGGTAGGTAGGTAGATAGATACATAGAGATAGTTAAGTAGGTAGGTAGATAGATAGATATAGATAGGTAGGTAGGTAGGTAGGTAGATAGATACAGATAGGTAGGTAGGTAGGTAGGTAGGTGGGTAGATTGATAGATATAGATAGGTAGGTAGGTAGATAGATAGAGATAGGTAGGTAGGTAGGTAGGTAGATAGAGATAGGTAGGTAGATAGATAGATAGATAGATAGAGATAGGTAGGTAGGAAGATTGATAGAGACAGATAGGTAGGTAGGTAGATAGATAGATAGAGATAGGTAGGTAGGTAGATTGATAGATAGAGATAGGTAGGCAGGTAGATAGATAGATAGAGATAGGCAGGTAGGTAGATAGATAGATAGAGATATGTAGGTAGGTAGATAGATAGATAGAGATAGGTAGGTAGGTAGGTAGGTAGATAGATAGATAGATAGATAGATAGATAGATAGATAGAGATAGGTAGGTAGGTAGAGAGATAGATAGATAGATAGATAGATAGATAGATAGATAGATAGATAGATAGATAGATAGATAGATAGATAGATAGATAGAGATATGTAGGTAGGTAGGTAGATAGATAGAGATAGGTAGGTAGGTAGATAGATAGATAGATAGAGATAGATAGGTAGGTAGATTGATAGAGACAGATAGGTAGGTAGGTAGATTGATAGATAGAGATATGTAGGTAGGTAGATTGATAGATACAGATAGGTAGGTAGGTAGATAGATAGATACAGATAGGTAGGTATGTAGATAGATAGATACAGATAGGTAGGTAGGTAGGTAGATAGATACAGATAGTTAGGTAGGTAGGTAGATAGATAGAGATAGGTAGGTAGGTAGGTAGATAGATAGAGATAGGTAGGTAGGTAGATAGATAGATAGAGATAGGTAGATAGGTAGGTAGATAGATAGAGATAGGTAGTTAGGTAGATAGATAGATAGAGATAGATAGGTAGGTAGGTAGATTGATAGAGACAGATAGGTAGGTAGGTAGATAGATAGATAGAGATAGGTAGGTAGGTAGATTGATAGATACAGATAGGTAGGTAGGTAGATAGATAGATACAGATAGGTAGGTAGGTAGATAGATAGATACAGATAGGTAGGTAGGTAGATAGATAGGTACAGATATGTAGGTAGGTAGATAGATAGATAGAGATAGGTAGGTAGGTAGGGAGGTAGATAGATAGAGATAGGTAGGTAGGTAGGTAGGTAGGTAGAGATAGTTAGGTAGGTTGGTAGATAGATACAGATAGGTAGGTAGGTAGGTAGGTAGGTAGAGATAGTTAGGTAGGTTGGTAGATAGATACAGATAGGTAGGTAGGTAGATAGATAGATAGAGATAGGTAGGTAGGTAGATTGATAGATACAGATAGGTAGGTAGGTAGATAGATAGATACAGATAGGTAGGTAGGTATATAGATAGATACAAATAAGTAGGTAGGTAGATAGATAGAGAGAGATAGGTAGGTAGGTAGGTAGGTAGATAGATAGAGATAGTAGGTAGGTAGGTAGGTAGAGATAGTTAGGTAGGTTGGTAGATAGATACAGATAGGTAGGTAGGTAGATAGATAGATAGAGATAGGTAGGTAGGTAGATTGATAGATACAGATAGGTAGGTAGGTAGGTAGATAGATAGAGATAGGTAGGTAGGTAGGTAGATCGATAGAGATAGGTAGGTAGCTAGATAGATAGATACAGATAGGTAGGTAGGTAGATAGATAGCTAGACATAGGTAGGTAGGTAGATTGATAGATACAGATAGGTAGGTAGGTAGATAGATAGATACAGATAGGTAGGTAGGTAGATAGATAGATAGAGATAGGTAGGTAGGTAGATAGATAAATACAGATAGGTAGGTAGGTAGGTAGATAGATAGAGATAGGTAGGTAGGTAGATAGATATATAGAGATAGGCAGGTAGGTAGATAGATAAATACAGATAGGTAGGTAGGTAGATAGATAGATAGATAGATAGATAGAGATAAGTAGGTAGGTAGGTTGATAGATACAGATAGGTAGGTAGGTAGATTGATAGATACAGATAGGTAGGTTGGTAGATAGATAGATAGAGATAGATAGGTAGGTAGATTGATAGAGACAGATAGGTAGGTAGGTAGATAGATAGATAGAGATAGGTACGTAGGTAGATTGATAGATACAGATAGGTAGGTAGGTAGATAGATAAATACAGATAGGTAGGTAGGTAGATTGATAGATACAGATAGGTAGGTAGGTAGATTGATAGATACAGATAGGTAGGTAGGTAGATTGATAGATAGAGATAGGTAGGTAGGTAGATAGATAGATAGATAGATAGATAGATAGATAGATAGATAGATAGATAGATAGATAGATAGATAGATAGATAGATAGATAGAGATAGGTAGGTAGGTAGATTGATAGATACAGATAGGTAGGTAGGTAGATAGATAGATAGATACAGATAGGTAGATAAGTAGATTGATAGATACAGATAGGTAGGTAGGTAGATAGATAGATAGATAGAGATAGGTAGGTAGGTAGATAGATAGATACAGATAGGTAGGTAGGTAGATAGATAGATAGAGATAGATAGGTAGGTAGATTGATAGAGACAGATAGGTAGGTAGGTAGATAGATAGATAGAGATAGGTAGGTAGGTAGATTGATAGATACAGATAGGTAGGTAGGTAGATAGATAGATACAGATAGGTAGGTAGGTAGATAGAAACAGATAGGTAGGTAGGTAGATAGATAGATACAGATAGGTAGGTAGGTAGATTGATAGATAGAGATAAGTAGGTAGGTAGGTAGATAGATAGAGATAAGTAGGTAGGTAGATAGATAGATATAGATAGATAGGTAGGTAGATTGATAGAGACAGATAGGTAGGTAGGTAGATTGATAGATATAGATAAGTAGGTAGGTAGATTGATAGATACAGATAGGTAGGTAGGTAGATAGATAGATACAGATAGGTAGGTAGGTAGATAGATAGATACAGATAGGTAGGTAGGTAGATAGATAGATACAGATATGTAGGTAGGTAGATAGATAGATAGATTGAGATAGGTAGGTAGTTAGGTAGATAGATAGAGATAGTTAGGTAGGTAGATAGATAGATAGATAGATAGATAGAGATAGATAGGTAGGTAGATTGATAGATACAGATAGGTAGGTAGGTAGATAGATAGATAGATAGATAGATACAGATAGGTAGGTAGGTAGATAGATAGAGATAGGTAGGTAGGTAGGTAGATAGATAGATAGAGATAGATAGGTAGGTAGATTGATAGATACAGATAGGTAGGTAGGTAGATAGATAGATACAGATAGGTAGGTAGGTAGATAGATAGAGATAGGTAGGTAGGTAGAAAGATAGATACAGATAGGTAGGTAGGTAGATAGATAGATAGAGATAGGTAGGTAGGTAGGTAGATACATAGAGATAGGTAGGTAGGTAGATAGATAGATAGAGATATTAGGTAGGTAGATTGATAGATACAGATAGGTAGGTAGGTAGATAGATAGATAGAGATAGGTAGGTAGGTAGATAGATAGATAGAGATAGGTAGGTAGGTAGATTGATAGATAGATAGATAGATAGATAGATAGATAGATAGATAGATAGATAGATAGATAGATAGATAGATGAATAGATAGAGATAGGTAGGCAGGTAGGTAGATAGATAGAGATAGATAGGTAGGTAGATTGATAGAGACAGATAGGTAGGTAGGTAGATTGATAGATACAGATAGGTAGGTAGGTAGATAGATAGATACAGATAGGTAGGTAGGTAGATAGATAGATAGAGATAGGTAGGTAGGTAGGTAGATACATAGAGATAGGTAGGTAGGTAGATAGATAGATAGAGATATTTGGTAGGTAGGTTGATAGATACAGATAGGTAGGTAGGTAAATAGATAGATAGAGATAGGTAGGTAGGTAGATAGATAGATAGAGATAGGTAGGTAGGTAGATAGATAAATACAGATAGGTAGGTAGGTAGGTAGATAGATAGAGATAGGTAGGTAGGTAGATAGATAGATAGAGATAGGCAGGTAGGTAGATTGATAGATACAGATAGGTAGGTAGGAAGATAGATAGATACAGATTGGTAGGTAGGTAGATAGATAAATACAGATAGGTAGGTAGGTAGATAGATAGATAGATAGATAGATAGATAGATAGATAGAGATAAGTAGGTAGGTAGGTTGATAGATACAGATAGGTAGGTAGGTAGATTGATAGATACAGATAGGTAGGTTGGTAGATAGATAGATAGAGATAGATAGGTAGGTAGATTGATAGAGACAGATAGGTAGGTAGGTAGATAGATAGATAGAGATAGGTACGTAGGTAGATTGATAGATACAGATAGGTAGGTAGGTAGATAGATAAATACAGATAGGTAGGTAGGTAGATTGATAGATACAGATAGGTAGGTAGGTAGATTGATAGATACAGATAGGTAGGTAGGTAGATTGATAGATAGAGATAGGTAGGTAGATAAATAGATAGATAGATAGATAGATAGATAGATAGATAGATAGATAGATAGATAGATAGATAGATAGATAGATAGATAGAGATAGGTAGGTAGGTAGATTGATAGATACAGATAGGTAGGTAGGTAGATAGATAGATAGATACAGATAGGTAGATAGGTAGATTGATAGATACAGATAGGTAGGTAGGTAGATAGATAGATAGAGATAGGTAGGTAGGTAGGTAGATAGATAGATACACATAGGTAGGTAGGTAGATAGATAGATAGAGATAGATAGGTAGGTAGATTGATAGAGACAGATAGGTAGGTAGGTAGATAGATAGATAGAGATAGGTAGGTAGGTAGATTGATAGATACAGATAGGTAGGTAGGTAGATAGATAGATACAGATAGGTAGGTAGGTAGGTAGGTAGATAGATAGATACAGATAGGTAGGTAGGTAGATTGATAGATAGAGATAAGTAGGTAGGTAGATAGATAGATAGAGATAGGTAGGTAGGTAGGTAGATAGATAGAGATAGGTAGGTAGGTAGATAGATAGATAGAGATAGATAGGTAGGTAGATTGATAGAGACAGATAGGTAGGTAGGTAGATTGATAGATACAGATAAGTAGGTAGGTAGATTGATAGATACAGATAGGTAGGTAGGTAGATAGATAGATACAGATAGGTAGGTAGGTAGATAGATAGATACAGATAGGTAGGTAGGTAGATAGATAGATAGATAGATAGATAGAGATAGGTAGGTAGTTAGGTAGATAGATAGAGATAGGTAGGTAGGTAGATAGATAGATAGATAGATAGATAGAGATAGATAGGTAGGTAGATTGATAGATACAGATAGGTAGGTAGGTAGATAGATAGATAGATAGATAGATAGATAGATAGATAGATACAGATAGGTAGGTAGGTAGATAGATAGAGATAGGTAGGTAGGTAGGTAGATAGATAGATAGATAGATAGATAGATAGATAGATAGAGATAGATAGGTAGGTAGATTGATAGATACAGATAGGTAGGTAGGTAGGTAGATAGATACAGATAGGTTGGTAGGTAGATAGATAGAGATAGGTAGGTAGGTAGAAAGATAGATACAGATAGGTAGGTAGGTAGATAGATAGATAGAGATAGGTAGGTAGGTAGGTAGATACATAGAGATAGGTAGGTAGGTAGATAGATAGATAGAGATATTAGGTAGGTAGATTGATAGATACAGATAGGTAGGTAGGTAGATAGATAGATAGATAGAGATAGGTAGGTAGGTAGATTGATAGATACAAATAAGTAGGTAGGTAGATTGATAGATACACATAGGTAGGTAGGTAGATAGATAGATAGAGATAGGTAGGTAGGTAGATTGATAGATAGATAGATAGATAGATAGATAGATAGATAGATAGATAGATAGATAGATAGATAGATAGATACATAGATAGATAGATAGAGATAGGTAGGCAGGTAGGTAGATAGATAGAGATAGATAGGTAGGTAGATTGATAGAGACAGATAGGTAGGTAGGTAGATTGATAGATACAGATAGGTAGGTAGGTAGATAGATAGATACAGATAGGTAGGTAGGTAGATAGATATATACAGATAGGTAGGTAGGTAGATAGATAGATAGAGATAGGTAGGTAGGTAGGTAGATACATAGAGATAGGTAGGTAGGTAGATAGATAGATAGAGATATTAGGTAGGTAGATTGATAGATACAGATAGGTAGGTAGGTAAATAGATAGATAGAGATAGGTAGGTAGGTAGATTGATAGAGACAGATAGTTAGGTAGGTAGATAGATAGATAGAGATAGGTAGGTAGGTAGATTGATAGATACAGATAGGTAGGTAGGTAGATAGATAGATACAGATAGGTAGGTAGGTAGATTGATAAATAGAGATAGGTAGGCAGGTAGATAGATAGATAGAGATAAGTAGGTAGGTAGATTGATAGATACAGATAGGTAGGTAGGTAGATAGATAGATAGAGATAGGTAGGTAGGTAGATAGATAGATACAGATAGGTAGGTAGGTAGATAGATAGATAGAGATAGATAGGTAGGTAGATTGATAGAGACAGATAGGTAGGTAGGTAGATAGATAGATAGAGATAGGTAGGTAGGTAGATTGATAGATACAGATAGGTAGGCAGGTAGATAGATAGACACAGATAGGTAGGTAGGTAGATAGATACAGATAGGTAGGTAGGTAGATTGATAGATAGAGATAGGTAGGTAGGTAGATAGATAGATAGAGATAGGTAGGTAGGTAGGTAGATAGATAGAGATAGGTAGGTAGGTAGATAGATAGATAGAGATAGATAGGTAGGTAGATTGATAGAGACAGATAGGTAGGTAGGTAGATTGATAGATACAGATAAGTAGGTACGTAGATTGATAGATACAGATAGGTAGGTAGGTATATAGATAGATACAGATAGGTAGGTAGGTAGATAGATAGATACAGATAGGTAGGTAGGTAGATAGATATATACAGATATGTAGGTAGATAGGTAGATAGATAGATAGATAGATAGATAGAGATAGGTAGGTAGGTAGGTAGATAGATAGAGATAGGTAGGTAGGTAGGTAGATAGATAGATAGATAGATAGATAGATAGAGATAGGTAGGTAGATTGATAGATACAGATAGGTAGGTAGGTAGATAGATAGATAGATACAGATAGGTAGGTAGGTAGATAGAGATAGGTAGGAAGGTAGATAGATAGATAGAGATAGGTAGGTAGGTAGGTAGATAGATAGAGATAGATAGGTAGGTAGATTGATAGAGACAGGTAGGTAGGTAGATTGATAGATACAGATAGGTAGGTAGGTAGATAGATAGATACAGATAGGTAGGTAGGTAGATAGATAAATACAGATAGGTAGGTAGGTAGATTGATAGATACAGATAGGTAGGTAGGTAGATTGATAGATACAGATAGGTAGGTAGGTAGATTGATAGATAGAGATAGGTAGGTAGATAAATAGATAGATAGATAGATAGATAGATAGATAGATAGATAGATAGATAGATAGATAGATAGATAGAGATAGGTAGGTAGGTAGATTGATAGATACAGATAGGTAGGTAGGTAGATAGATAGATAGATACAGATAGGTAGATAGGTAGATTGATAGATACAGATAGGTAGGTAGGTAGATAGATAGATAGAGATAGGTAGGTAGGTAGGTAGATAGATAGATACACATAGGTAGGTAGGTAGATAGATAGATAGAGATAGATAGGTAGGTAGATTGATAGAGACAGATAGGTAGGTAGGTAGATAGATAGATAGAGATAGGTAGGTAGGTAGATTGATAGATACAGATAGGTAGGTAGGTAGATAGATAGATACAGATAGGTAGGTAGGTAGGTAGGTAGATAGATAGATACAGATAGGTAGGTAGGTAGATTGATAGATAGAGATAAGTAGGTAGGTAGATAGATAGATAGAGATAGGTAGGTAGGTAGGTAGATAGATAGAGATAGGTAGGTAGGTAGATAGATAGATAGAGATAGATAGGTAGGTAGATTGATAGAGACAGATAGGTAGGTAGGTAGATTGATAGATACAGATAAGTAGGTAGGTAGATTGATAGATACAGATAGGTAGGTAGGTAGATAGATAGATACAGATAGGTAGGTAGGTAGATAGATAGATACAGATAGGTAGGTAGGTAGATAGATAGATAGATAGATAGAGATAGGTAGGTAGTTAGGTAGATAGATAGAGATAGGTAGGTAGGTAGATAGATAGATAGATAGATAGATAGAGATAGATAGGTAGGTAGATTGATAGATACAGATAGGTAGGTAGGTAGATAGATAGATAGATAGATAGATAGATAGATACAGATAGGTAGGTAGGTAGATAGATAGAGATAGGTAGGTAGGTAGGTAGATAGATAGATAGATAGATAGATAGATAGATAGATAGATAGAGATAGATAGGTAGGTAGATTGATAGATACAGATAGGTAGGTAGGTAGGTAGATAGATACAGATAGGTTGGTAGGTAGATAGATAGAGATAGGTAGGTAGGTAGAAAGATAGATACAGATAGGTAGGTAGGTAGATAGATAGATAGAGATAGGTAGGTAGGTAGGTAGATACATAGAGATAGGTAGGTAGGTAGATAGATAGATAGAGATATTAGGTAGGTAGATTGATAGATACAGATAGGTAGGTAGGTAGATAGATAGATAGATAGAGATAGGTAGGTAGGTAGATTGATAGATACAAATAAGTAGGTAGGTAGATTGATAGATACACATAGGTAGGTAGGTAGATAGATAGATAGAGATAGATAGGTAGGTAGATTGATAGATAGATAGATAGATAGATAGATAGATAGATAGATAGATAGATAGATACATAGATAGATAGATACATAGATAGATAGATAGAGATAGGTAGGCAGGTAGGTAGATAGATAGAGATAGATAGGTAGGTAGATTGATAGAGACAGATAGGTAGGTAGGTAGATTGATAGATACAGATAGGTAGGTAGGTAGATAGATAGATACAGATAGGTAGGTAGGTAGATAGATATATACAGATAGGTAGGTAGGTAGATAGATAGATAGAGATAGGTAGGTAGGTAGGTAGATACATAGAGATAGGTAGGTAGGTAGATAGATAGATAGAGATATTAGGTAGGTAGATTGATAGATACAGATAGGTAGGTAGGTAAATAGATAGATAGAGATAGGTAGGTAGGTAGATTGATAGAGACAGATAGTTAGGTAGGTAGATAGATAGATAGAGATAGGTAGGTAGGTAGATTGATAGATACAGATAGGTAGGTAGGTAGATAGATAGATACAGATAGGTAGGTAGGTAGATTGATAAATAGAGATAGGTAGGCAGGTAGATAGATAGATAGAGATAAGTAGGTAGGTAGATTGATAGATACAGATAGGTAGGTAGGTAGATAGATAGATAGAGATAGGTAGGTAGGTAGATAGATAGATACAGATAGGTAGGTAGGTAGATAGATAGATAGAGATAGATAGGTAGGTAGATTGATAGAGACAGATAGGTAGGTAGGTAGATAGATAGATAGAGATAGGTAGGTAGGTAGATTGATAGATACAGATAGGTAGGCAGGTAGATAGATAGACACAGATAGGTAGGTAGGTAGATAGATACAGATAGGTAGGTAGGTAGATTGATAGATAGAGATAGGTAGGTAGGTAGATAGATAGATAGAGATAGGTAGGTAGGTAGGTAGATAGATAGAGATAGGTAGGTAGGTAGGTAGATAGATAGATAGAGATAGATAGGTAGGTAGATTGATAGAGACAGATAGGTAGGTAGGTAGATTGATAGATACAGATAAGTAGGTACGTAGATTGATAGATACAGATAGGTAGGTAGGTATATAGATAGATACAGATAGGTAGGTAGGTAGATAGATAGATACAGATAGGTAGGTAGGTAGATAGATATATACAGATATGTAGGTAGATAGGTAGATAGATAGATAGATAGATAGATAGAGATAGGTAGGTAGGTAGGTAGATAGATAGAGATAGGTAGGTAGGTAGGTAGATAGATAGATAGATAGATAGATAGAGATAGGTAGGTAGATTGATAGATACAGATAGGTAGGTAGGTAGATAGATAGATAGATACAGATAGGTAGGTAGGTAGATAGAGATAGGTAGGAAGGTAGATAGATAGATAGAGATAGGTAGGTAGGTAGGTAGATAGATAGAGATAGATAGGTAGGTAGATTGATAGAGACAGGTAGGTAGGTAGATTGATAGATACAGATAGGTAGGTAGGTAGATATATAGATACAGATAGGTAGGTAGGTAGATAGATAGATACAGATAGGTAGGTAGGTAGATAGATAGATACAGATATGTAGGTAGATAGATAGATAGATAGAGATAGGTAGGTAGGTAGGTAGGTAGATACATAGAGATAGGTAGGTAGGTAGATAGATAGATAGAGATAGGTAGGTAAGTAGATTGATAGATACAGATAGGTAGGTAGGTAGATAGATAGATAGATAGAGATAGGTAGGTAGGTAGATTGATCGAGACAGATAGGTAGGTAGGTAGATAGATAGATAGAGATAGGTAGGTAGGTAGATTGATAGATACAGATAGGTAGGTAGGTAGATAGATAGATACAGATAGGTAGGTAGGTAGATTGATAAATAGAGATAGGTAGGCAGGTAGATAAATAGATAGATAGAGATAAGTAGGTAGGTAGATTGATAGATACAGATAGGTAGGTAGGTAGATAGATAGACAGAAATAGGTAGGTAGGTAGATAGATAGATACAGATAGGTAGGTAGGTAGATAGATAGATAGAGATAGATAGGTAGGTAGATTGATAGAGACAGATAGGTAGGTAGGTAGAGAGATAGATAGAGATAGGTAGGTAGGTAGATTGATAGATACAGATAGGTAGGTAGGTAGATAGATAGATAGAGATAGGTAGGTAGGTAGATTGATAGATACAGATAGGTAGGTAGGTAGATAGATAGATAGAGATAGGTAGGTAGGTAGATTGATAAATAGAGATAGGTAGGCAGGTAGATAGATAGATAGAGATAAGTAGGTAGGTAGATTGATAGATACAGATAGGTAAGTAGGTAGATAGATAGATAGAGATATGTAGGTAGGTAGATAGATAGATAGAGATAGGTAGGTAGATAGATAGATACAGATAGGTAGGTAGGTAGATAGATAGATAGAGATAGATAGGTAGGTAGATTGATAGAGACAGATAGGTAGGTAGGTAGATAGATAGATAGAGATAGGTAGGTAGGTAGATTGATAGATACAGATAGGTAGGTAGGTAGATAGATAGACAGAGATAGGTAGGTAGGTAGATAGATAAATAGAGATAGGTAGGTAGGTAGATAGATAGATACAGATAGGTAGGTAGGTAGATAGATAGATAGAGATAGATAGGTAGGTAGATTGATAGAGACAGATAGGTAGGTAGGTAGATAGATAGATAGAGATAGGTAGGTAGGTAGATAGATAGATACAGATAGGTAGGTAGGTAGATAGATAGATACAGATAGGTAGGTAGGTAGATAGATAGATACAGATATGTAGGTAGGTAGATAGATAGATAGAGATAGGTAGGTAGGTAGGTAGATACATAGAGATAGGTAGGTAGGTAGATAGATAGATAGAGATAGGTAGGTAGGTAGATTGATAGAGACAGATAGGTAGGTAGGTAGATAGATAGATAGAGATAGGTAGGTAGGTAGATTGATAGATACAGATAGGTAGGTAGGTAGATAGATAGATAGAGATAGGTAGGTAGGTAGATTGATAAATAGAGATAGGTAGGCAGGTAGATAGATAGATAGAGATAAGTAGGTAGGTAGATTGATAGATACAGATAGGTAGGTAGGTAGATAGATAGATAGAGATAGGTAGGTAGGTAGATAGATAGATAGAGATAGGTAGGTAGATAGATAGATAGATACAGATAGGTAGGTAGGTAGATAGATAGAGATAGATAGGTAGGTAGATTGATAGAGACAGATAGGTAGGTAGGTAGATAGATAAATACAGATAGGTAGGTAGGTAGATTGATAGATACAGATAGGTAGGTAGGTAGATTGATAGATAGAGAAAGGTAGATAGGTAGATAGATAGATAGAGATAGGTAGGTAGGTAGATAGATAAATACAGATAGGTAGGTAGGTAGATTGATAGATACAGATAGGTAGGTAGGTAGATTGATAGATACAGATAGGTAGGTAAGTAGATAGATAGATAGAGATAGGTAGGTAGGTAGGTAGATAGATAGAGATAGGTAGGTAGGTAGATTGATAGATACAGATAGGTAGGTAGGTAGATAGATAGAGATAGATAGGTAGGTAGATTGATAGAGACAGATAGGTAGGTAGGTAGATAGATAGATAGAGATAGGTAGGTTGGTAGATTGATAGATACAGATAGGTAGGTAGGTAGATAGATAAATACAGATAGGTAGGTAGGTAGATTGATAGATACAGATAGGTAGGTAGGTAGATTGATAGATAGAGATAGGTAGGTAGGTAGATTGATAGATACAGATAGGTAGGTAGGTAGATTGATAGATAGAGAAAGGTAGATAGGTAGATAGATAGATAGAGATAGGTAGGTAGGTAGATAGATAAATACAGATAGGTAGGTAGGTAGATTGATAGATACAGATAGGTAGGTAGGTAGATAGATAGATAGAGATAGATAGGTAGGTAGATTGATAGAGACAGATAGGTAGGTAGGTAGATAGATAGATAGAGATAGGTAGGTTGGTAGATTGATAGATACAGATAGGTAGGTAGGTAGATAGATAAATACAGATAGGTAGGTAGGTAGATTGATAGATACAGATAGGTAGGTAGGTAGATTGATAGATAGAGATAGGTAGGTAGGTAGATTGATAGATAGAGATAGGTAGGTAGGTAGATAGATAGATAGAGATAGGTAGATAGGTAGGTAGATAGATAGAGATAGGTAGGTAGGTAGATAGATAGAGATAGATAGGTAGGTAGATTGATAGAGACAGATAGGTAGGTAGGTAGATTGGTAGATACAGATAGGTAGGTAGATAGATTGATAGATACAGATAGGTAGGTAGGTAGATAGATAGATACAGATAGGTAGGTAGGTAGATAGATAGATACAGATATGTAGGTAGGTAGATAGATAGATAGATACAGATAGGTAGGTAGGTAGATAGATAAATAAAGATAGGTAGGTAGGTAGATTGATAGGTAGAGATAGGTAGGTAGGTAGATAGATAGAGATAGGTAGGTAGGTAGGTAGATAGATAGATAGAGATAGGTAGGTAGGTAGATTGATAGATAGAGATAGGTAGGTAGATAGATAGATAGATAGAGATAGGTAGGTAGGTAGATAGATAGATACAGATAGGTAGGTAGGTAGATAGATAGATAGAGATAGATAGGTAGGTAGATTGATAGAGACAGATAGGTAGGTAGGTAGATAGATAGACAGAGATAGGTAGGTAGGTAGATAAATAGATACAGATAGGTAGGTAGGTAGATAGATAAATACAGATAGGTAGGTAGGTAGATTGATAGGTAGAGATAGGTAGGTAGGTAGATAGATAGAGATAGGTAGGTAGGTAGGTAGATAGATAGAGATAGGTAGGTAGGTAGATAGATAGATAGAGATAGATAGGTAGGTAGATTGATAGAGACAGATAGGTAGGTAGGTAGATTGATAGATATAGATAGGTAGGCAGGTAGATAGATAGATAGAGATAAGTAGGTAGGTAGATTGATAGATACAGATAGGTAGGTAGGTAGATAGATAGATAGAGATAGGTAGGTAGGTATATAGATAGATAGAGATAGGTAGGTAGGTAGATAGATAGATAGATAGAGATAGGTAGGCAGGTAGATAGATAGATAGAGATAAGTAGGTAGGTAGATTGATAGATACAGATAGGTAGGTAGGTAGATAGATTGATACAGATAGGTAGGTAGGTAGATAGATAGATAGAGATAGATAGGTAGGTAGATTGATAGAGACAGATAGGTAGGTAGATAGATAGATAGAGATAGGTAGGTAGGTAGATTGATAGATACAGATAGGTAGGTAGGTAGATAGATAAATACAGATAGGTAGGTAGGTAGATTGATAGGTAGAGATAGGTAGGTAGGTAGATAGATAGAGATAGGTAGGTAGGTAGGTAGATAGATAGATAGAGATAGGTAGGTAGGTAGATTGATAGATAGAGATAGGTAGGTAGATAGATAGATAGATAGAGATAGGTAGGTAGGTAGATAGATAGATACAGATAGGTAGGTAGGTAGATAGATAGATAGAGATAGATAGGTAGGTAGATTGATAGAGACAGATAGGTAGGTAGGTAGATAGATAGACAGAGATAGGTAGGTAGGTAGATAAATAGATACAGATAGGTAGGTAGATAGATAGATAAATACAGATAGGTAGGTAGGTAGATTGATAGGTAGAGATAGGTAGGTAGGTAGATAGATAGAGATAGGTAGGTAGGTAGGTAGATAGATAGAGATAGGTAGGTAGGTAGATAGATAGATAGAGATAGATAGGTAGGTAGATTGATAGAGACAGATAGGTAGGTAGGTAGATTGATAGATAGAGATAGGTAGGTAGGTAGATTGATAGATACAGATAGGTAGGTAGGCAGATAGATAGATACAGATAGGTAGGTAGATAGATAGATACAGATATATACGTAGGTAGATAGATAGATAGAGATAGGTAGGTAGGTAGGTAGGTAGATAGAGATAGGTAGGTAGATAGATAGATAGATAGATAGATAGATAGATAGATAGATAGATAGATAGATAGATAGATAGATAGATAGATAGATAGATAGAGATAGGTAGGTTGGTAGATTGATAGATACAGATAGGTAGGTAGGTAGATAGATAGATACAGATAGTTAGGTAGGTAGATAGATAGATAGAGATAGGTAGGTAGGTAGATAGATAGATACAGATAGGTAGGTAGGTAGATACATATAGGTAGGTAGGTAGATAGATAGATAGAGATGGGTAGGTAGGTAGATTGATAGATACAGATAGGTAGGTAGGTAGATAGATAGATACAGATAGGTAGGTAGGTAGATTGATAGATAGAGATAGGTAGGTAGGTAGATGGATAGATAGATAGATAGAGATAGGTAGGTAGGTAGGTAGATAGATAGAGATAGATAGGTAGGTAGATTGATAGAGACAGATAGGTAGGTAGGTAGATTGATAGATACAGATAGGTAGGTAGATAGATAGATAGATACAGATAGGTAGGTAGGTAGATTGATAGATACAGACAGGTAGGTAGGTAGATAGATAGATACAGATAGGTAGGTAGGTAGATAGATAGATAGAGATAGGTAGGTAGGTAGATAGATAGATACAGATAGGTAGGTAGGTAGATAGATAAATACAGATAGGTTGGTAGGTAGATTGATAGATACAGATAGGTAGGTAGGTAGATTGATAGATACAGATAGGTAGGTAGGTAGATTGATAGATACAGATAGGTAGGTAGGTAGATAGATAGATACAGATAGGTAGGTAGATAGATAGATACAGATAGGTAGGTAGGTAGATAGATAAATACAGATAGGTAGGTAGGTAGGTAGATAGATAGATAGAGATAGGTAGGTAGGTAGATTGATAGATAGAGATAGGTAGGTAGGTAGATAGATAGATACAGATAGGTAGGTAGGTAGATAGATAGATACAGATAGGTAGGTAGGTAGATAGATAGATACAGATAGGTAGGTAGGTACATAGATAGATAGAGATAGGTAAGTAGGTAGGTAGATACATAGAGATAGGTAGGTAGGTAGATAGATAGATAGAGATAGGTAGGTAGGTAGATTGATAGATACAGATAGGTAGGTAGGTAGATAGATAGATAGAGATAGGTAGGTAGGTAGATTGATAAATAGAGATAGTTAGGCAGGTAGATAGATAGATAGAGATAAGTAGGTAGGTAGATTGATAGATACAGATAGGTAGGTAGGTAGATAGATAGATAGAGATAGGTAGGTAGGTAGATAGATAAATACAGATAGGTAGGTAGGTAGATTGATAGATACAGATAGGTAGGTAGATAGATAGATAGATAGAGATAGATAGGTAGGTAGATTGATAGAGACAGATAGGTAGGTAGGTAGATAGATAGATAGAGATAGGTAGGTAGGTAGATTGATAGATACAGATAGGTAGGTAGGTAGATAGATAGATACAGATAGGTAGGTAGGTAGATAGATAGATACAGATATGTACGTAGGTAGATAGATAGATAGAGATAGGTAGGTAGGTAGGTAGGTAGATAGAGATAGGTAGGTAGGTAGGTAGATAGATTGATAGATAGATAGATAGATAGATAGATAGATAGATAGATAGATAGATAGATAGATAGATAGAGATAGGTAGGTAGGTAGATTGATAGATACAGATAGGTAGGTAGGTAGATAGATAGATACAGATAGTTAGGTAGGTAGATAGATAGAGATAGGTAGGTAGGTAGATAGATAGATACAGATAGGTAGGTAGGTAGATACATATAGGTAGGTAGGTAGATAGATAGATAGAGATGGGTAGGTAGGTAGATTGATATATACAGATAGGTAGGTAGGTAGATAGATAGATACAGATAGGTAGGTAGGTAGATTGAGAGATAGAGATAGGTAGGTAGGTAGATGGATAGATAGATAGATAAAGATAGGTAGGTAGGTAGGTAGATAGATAGAGATAGATAGGTAGGTAGATTGATAGATACAGATAGGTAGGTAGGTAGATTGACAGATACAAATAGGTAGGTAGGTAGATTGATAGATACAGATAGGTAGGTAGGTAGATTGACAGATACAGATAGGTAGGTAGATTGATAGATACAGATAGGTAGGTAGGTAGATTGATATATAGAGATAGGTAGGTAGGTAGATTGATAGATAGAGATAGGTAGGTAGGTAGATAGATAGATAGAGATAGGTAGGTAGGTAGGTAGATAGATAGAGATAGTTAGGTAGGTAGATAGATAGATAGAGATAGATAGGTAGGTAGATTGATAGAGACAGATAGGTAGGTAGGTAGATTGGTAGATACAGATAGGTAGGTAGGTAGATTGATAGATACAGATAGGTAGGTAGGTAGATAGATAGATACAGATAGGTAGGTAGGTAGATAGATAGATACAGATATGTAGGTAGGTAGATAGATAGATAGATAGATAGAGATAGGTATGTAGGTAGATAGATAGATAGATAGATAGAGATAGATAGGTAGGTAGATTGATAGATACAGATAGGTAGGTAGGTAGATAGATAGATAGAGATATGTAGGTAGGTAGATAGATAGATACAGATAGGTAGGTAGGTAGATAGATAAATACAGATAGGTAGGTAGGTAGATAGATAGAGATAGGTAGGTAGGTAGATTGATAGATACAGATAGGTAGGTAGGTAGATTGATAGATAGAGATAGGTAGGTAGGTAGATAGAGAGATAGAGATAGATAGGTAGGTAGATAGATAGATACAGATATGTAGGTAGGTAGATAGATAGATAGAGATAGGTAGGTAGGTAGGTAGATACATAGAGATAGGTAGGTAGGTAGATAGATAGATAGAGATAGGTAGGTAGGTAGATTGATAGATACAGATAGGTAGGTAGGTAGATAGATAGATAGAGATAGGTAGGTAGGTAGATTGATAGATATAGATAGGTAGGCAGGTAGATAGATAGATAGAGATAAGTAGGTAGGTAGATTGATAGATACAGATAGGTAGGTAGGTACATAGATAGATAGAGATAGGTAAGTAGGTAGATAGATAGATAGATAGAGATAGGTAGGTAGGTAGATAGATAGATACAGATAGGTAGGTAGGTAGATAGATAGATAGAGATAGATAGGTAGGTAGATTGATAGAGACAGATAGGTAGGTAGGTAGATAGATAGATACAGATAGGTAGGTAGGTAGATAGATAGACAGAGATAGGTAGGTAGGTAGATAAATAGATACAGATAGGTAGGTAGGTAGATAGATAGATTGATAGGTAGGTAGATTGATAGATACAGATAGGTAGGTAGGTAGATAGATAGATACAGATAGGTAGGTAGGTAGATAGATAGATACAGATAGGTAGGTAGGTAGATAGATAGATACAGATAGGTAGGTAGGTAGATTGATAGATAGAGATAGGTAGGTAGGTAGATGGATAGATAGATAGAGATAGGTAGGTAGGTAGGTAGATAGATACAGATAGATAGGTAGGTAGATTGATAGAGACAGATAGGTAGGTAGGTAGATTGATAGATACAGATAGGTAGGTAGGTAGATAGATAGATAGAGATAGGTAGGTAGGTAGATTGATAGATACAGACAGGTAGGTAGGTAGATAGATAGAAACAGATAGGTTGGTAGGTAGATTGATAGGTAGAGATAGGTAGGTAGGTAGATATATAGAGATAGGTAGGTAGGTAGGTATATAGATAGATAAATACAGATAGGTAGGTAGGTAGATTGATAGGTAGAGATAGGTAGGTAGGTATATAGATAGAGATAGGTAGGTAGGTAGATAGATAGATAGAGATAGATAGGTAGGTAGATTGATAGAGACAGATAGGTAGGTAGGTAGGTAGGTAGGTAGATAGATAGATAGATAGATAGATAGATAGATAGATAGATAGATAGATAGATAGATAGATAGATAGATAGATAGATACAGATAGGTAGGTAGGTAGATTGATAGATACAGATAGGTAGGTAGGTAGATAGATAGATACAGATAGGTAGGTAGGTAGATAGATAGATACAGATATGTACGTAGGTAGATAGATAGATAGAGATAGGTAGGTAGGTAGGTAGGTAGATAGAGATAGGTAGGTAGGTAGATAGATAGATAGATAGATAGATAGATAGATAGATAGATAGATAGATAGAGATAGGTAGGTAGGTAGATTGATAGATATAGATAGGTAGGTAGATAGATAGATACAGATAGTTAGGTAGGTAGATAGATAGATAGAGATAGGTAGGTAGGTAGATAGATAGATACAGATAGGTAGGTAGGTAGATACATATAGGTAGGTAGGTAGATAGATAGATAGAGATGGGTAGGTAGGTAGATTGATATATACAGATAGGTAGGTAGGTAGATAGATAGATACAGATAGGTAGGTAGGTAGATTGATAGATAGAGGTAGGTAGGTAGGTAGGTAGATAGATAGAGATAGATAGGTAGGTAGATTGATAGAGACAGATAGGTAGGTAGGTAGATTGATAGATACAGATAGGTAGGTAGGTAGATAGATAGAGATATGTAGGTAGGTAGATTGATAGATACAGACAGGTAGGTAGGTAGATAGATAGACACAGATAGGTAGGTAGGTAGATTGATAGATACAGATAGGTAGGTAGGTAGATAGATAGATACAGATAGGTAGGTAGGTAGATTGATAGATACAGATAGGTAGGTAGGTAGATAGATAGATACAGATAGGTAGGTAGATAGATAGATAGAGATAGGTAGATAGGTAGATAGATAGATACAGATAGGTAGGTAGGTAGATAGATAAATACAGATAGGTAGATAGGTAGATAGATAGATAGAGATAGGTAGGTAGGTAGATTGATAGATACAGATAGGTAGGTAGGTAGATAGATAGATACAGATAGGTAGGTAGGTAGATTGATAGATAGAGATAGGTAGGTAGGTAGATAGATAGATAGATAGATAGATAGATAGAGATAGGTAGGTAGGTAGGTAGATAGATAGAGATAGATAGGTAGGTAGATTGATAGAGACAGATAGGTTGGTAGGTAGATTGATAGATACAGATAGGTAGGTAGGTAGATAGATAGATACAGATAGGTAGGTAGGTAGATAGATAGATACAGATAGGTAGGTAGGTAGATAGATAGATAGAGATAGGAAGGTAGGTAGGTAGATACATAGAGATAGGTAGGTAGGTAGATAGATAGATAGAGATAGGTAGGTAGGTAGATTGATAGATACAGATAGGTAGGTAGGTAGATAGATAGATAGAGATAGGTAGGTAGGTAGATTGATAAATAGAGATAGGTAGGCAGGTAGATAGATAGATAGAGATAAGTAGGTAGGTAGATTGATAGATACAGATAGGTAGGTAGGTAGATAGATAGATAGAGATAGGTAGGTAGGTAGATATATAGATAGAGATAGGTAGGTAGATAGATAGATAGATACAGATAGGTAGGTAGGTAGATAGATAGATAGAGATAGATAGGTAGGTAGATTGATAGAGACAGATAGGTAGGTAGGTAGATAGATAGATAGAGATAGGTAGGTAGGTAGATTGATAGATACAGATAGGTAGGTAGGTAGATAGATAGATACAGATATGTACGTAGGTAGATAGATAGATAGAGATAGGTAGGTAGGTAGGTAGATATATAGAGATAGGTAGGTAGGTAGATAGATAGATAGATAGATAGATAGAGATAGATAGGTAGGTAGATTGATAGATACAGATAGGTAGGTAGGTAGATAGATAGATACAGATAGGTAGGTAGGTAGATAGATAGATAGAGATATGTAGGTAGGTAGATAGATAGATACAGATAGGTAGGTAGGTAGATAGATAAATACAGATAGGTAGGTAGGTAGATAGATAGAGATAGGTAGGTAGGTAGATTGATAGATACAGATAGGTAGGTAGGTAGATTGATAGATAGAGATAGGTAGGTAGGTAGATAGATAGATGGATAGGTAGGTAGGTAGATAGATAGATACAGATAGGTAGGTAGGTAGATAGATAAATACAGATAGGTAGGTAGGTAGATAGATACAGATAGATAGGTAGGTAGATTGGTAGATACAGATAGATAGGTAGGTAGATTGATAGATACAGATAGGTAGGTAGGTAGATAGATAGATACAGATAGATAGGTAGGTAGATAGATAGATACAGATATGTAGGTAGGTAGATAGATAGATAGAGATAGGTAGGTAGGTAGGTAGATACATAGAGATAGGTAGGTAGGTAGATAGATAGATAGAGATAGGTAGGTAGGTAGATTGATAGATACAGATAGGTAGGTAGGTAGATAGATAGATAGAGATAGGTAAGTAGGTAGATAGATAGATAGAGATAGGTAGGTAGGTAGATAGATAGATACAGATAGGTAGGTAGGTAGATAGATAGATAGAGATAGATAGGTAGGTAGATTGATAGAGACAGATAGGTAGGTAGGTAGATAGATAGATACAGATAGGTAGGTAGGTAGATAGATAGATACAGATAGGTAGGTAGGTAGATAGATAGATACAGATAGGTAGGTAGGTAGATTGATAGATAGAGATAGGTAGGTAGGTAGATGGATAGATAGATAGAGATAGGTAGGTAGGTAGGTAGATAGATAGAGATAGATAGGTAGGTAGATTGATAGAGACAGATAGGTAGGTAGGTAGATTGATAGATACAGATAGGTAGGTAGGTAGATAGATAGATAGAGATAGGTAGGTAGGTAGATTGATAGATACAGACAGGTAGGTAGGTAGATAGATAGAAACAGATAGGTTGGTAGGTAGATTGATAGGTAGAGATAGGTAGGTAGGTAGATATATAGAGATAGGTAGGTAGGTAGGTATATAGATAGATAAATACAGATAGGTAGGTAGGTAGATTGATAGGTAGAGATAGGTAGGTAGGTAGATAGATAGATACAGATAGGTAGGTAGGTAGATAGATAGATAGAGATAGGTAGGTAGGTAGATTGATAAATAGAGATAGGTAGGCAGGTAGATAGATAGATAGAGATAAGTAGGTAGGTAGATTGATAGATACAGATAGGTAGGTAGGTAGATAGATAGATAGAGATAGGTAGGTAGGTAGATATATAGATAGAGATAGGTAGGTAGGTAGATAGATAGATACAGATAGGTAGGTAGATAGATAGATAGATAGAGATAGATAGGTAGGCAGATTGATAGAGACAGATAGGTAGGTAGGTAGATAGATAGATAGAGATAGGTAGGTAGGTAGATTGATAGATACAGATAGGTAGGTAGGTAGATAGATAGATACAGATATGTACGTAGGTAGATAGATAGATAGAGATAGGTAGGTAGGTAGGTAGATATATAGAGATAGGTAGGTAGGTAGATAGATAGATAGATAGATAGATAGAGATAGATAGGTAGGTAGATTGATAGATACAGATAGGTAGGTAGGTAGATAGATAGATACAGATAGGTAGGTAGGTAGATAGATAGATAGAGATATGTAGGTAGGTAGATAGATAGATACAGATAGGTAGGTAGGTAGATAGATAAATACAGATAGGTAGGTAGGTAGATAGATAGAGATAGGTAGGTAGGTAGATTGATAGATACAGATAGGTAGGTAGGTAGATTGATAGATAGAGATAGGTAGGTAGGTAGATAGATAGATGGATAGGTAGGTAGGTAGATAGATAGATACAGATAGGTAGGTAGGTAGATAGATAAATACAGATAGGTAGGTAGGTAGATAGATACAGATAGATAGGTAGGTAGATTGGTAGATACAGATAGATAGGTAGGTAGATTGATAGATACAGATAGGTAGGTAGGTAGATAGATAGATACAGATAGATAGGTAGGTAGATAGATAGATACAGATATGTAGGTAGGTAGATAGATAGATAGAGATAGGTAGGTAGGTAGGTAGATACATAGAGATAGGTAGGTATGTAGATAGATAGGTAGAGATAGGTAGGTAGGTAGATTGATAGATACAGATAGGTAGGTAGGTAGATAGATAGATACAGATAGGTAGGTAGGTAGATTGATAGATATAGATAGGTAGGAAGGTAGATAGATAGATAGAGATAAGTAGGTAGGTAGATTGATAGATACAGATAGGTAGGTAGGTAGATAGATAGATAGAGATAGGTAAGTAGGTAGATAGATAGATAGAGATAGGTAGGTAGGTAGATAGATAGATACAGATAGGTAGGTAGGTAGATAGATAGATAGAGATAGATAGGTAGGTAGATTGATAGAGACAGATAGGTAGGTAGGTAGATAGATAGATAGAGATAGGTAGGTAGGTAGATTGATAGATACAGATAGGTAGGTAGGTAGATAGATAGATACAGATATGTACGTAGGTAGATAGATAGATAGAGATAGGTAGGTAGGTAGGTAGATATATAGAGATAGGTAGGTAGGTAGATAGATAGATAGATAGATAGATAGAGATAGATAGGTAGGTAGATTGATAGATACAGATAGGTAGGTAGGTAGATAGATAGATACAGATAGGTAGGTAGGTAGATAGATAGATAGAGATATGTAGGTAGGTAGATAGATAGATACAGATAGGTAGGTAGGTAGATAGATAAATACAGATAGGTAGGTAGGTAGATAGATAGAGATAGGTAGGTAGGTAGATTGATAGATACAGATAGGTAGGTAGGTAGATTGATAGATAGAGATAGGTAGGTAGGTAGATAGATAGATGGATAGGTAGGTAGGTAGATAGATAGATACAGATAGGTAGGTAGGTAGATAGATAAATACAGATAGGTAGGTAGGTAGATAGATACAGATAGATAGGTAGGTAGATTGGTAGATACAGATAGATAGGTAGGTAGATTGATAGATACAGATAGGTAGGTAGGTAGATAGATAGATACAGATAGATAGGTAGGTAGATAGATAGATACAGATATGTAGGTAGGTAGATAGATAGATAGAGATAGGTAGGTAGGTAGGTAGATACATAGAGATAGGTAGGTATGTAGATAGATAGGTAGAGATAGGTAGGTAGGTAGATTGATAGATACAGATAGGTAGGTAGGTAGATAGATAGATACAGATAGGTAGGTAGGTAGATTGATAGATATAGATAGGTAGGAAGGTAGATAGATAGATAGAGATAAGTAGGTAGGTAGATTGATAGATACAGATAGGTAGGTAGGTAGATAGATAGATAGAGATAGGTAAGTAGGTAGATAGATAGATAGAGATAGGTAGGTAGGTAGATAGATAGATACAGATAGGTAGGTAGGTAGATAGATAGATAGAGATAGATAGGTAGGTAGATTGATAGAGACAGATAGGTAGGTAGGTAGATAGATAGATACAGATAGGTAGGTAGGTAGATAGATAGACAGAGATAGGTAGGTAGGTAGATAAATAGATACAGATAGGTAGGTAGGTAGATAGATAGATTGATAGGTAGGTAGATTGATAGATACAGATAGGTAGGTAGGTAGATAGATAGATACAGATAGGTAGGTAGGTAGATAGATAGATAGATACAGATAGGTAGGTAGGTAGATTGATAGATAGAGATAGGTAGGTAGGCAGATGGATAGATAGATAGAGATAGGTAGGTAGGTAGGTAGATAGATAGAGATAGATAGGTAGGTAGATTGATAGAGACAGATAGGTAGGTAGGTAGATTGATAGATACAGATAGGTAGGTAGGTAGATAGATAGATAGAGATAGGTAGGTAGGTAGATTGATAGATACAGACAGGTAGGTAGGTAGATAGATAGAAACAGATAGGTTGGTAGGTAGATTGATAGGTAGAGATAGGTAGGTAGGTAGATATATAGAGATAGGTAGGTAGGTAGGTATATAGATAGATAAATACAGATAGGTAGGTAGGTAGATTGATAGGTAGACATAGGTAGGTAGGTAGATAGATAGAGATAGGTAGGTAGGTAGGTATATAGATAGAGATAGGTAGGTAGGTAGATAGATAGATAGAGATAGATAGGTAGGTAGATTGATAGAGACAGATAGGTAGGTAGGTAGATAGATAGATAGATAGATAGATAGATAGATAGATAGATAGATAGATAGATAGATAGATAGATAGATAGATAGATACAGATAGGTAGGTAGGTAGATTGATAGATACAGATAGGTAGGTAGGTGGATAGATAGATAGAGATAGGTAGGTAGGTAGATTGATAGATATAGATAGGTAGGAAGGTAGATAGATAGATAGAGATAGGTAAGTAGGTAGATAGATAGATAGAGATAGGTAGGTAGGTAGATAGATAGATACAGATAGGTAGGTAGGTAGGTAGATAGATAGATAGAGATAGATAGGTAGGTAGATTGATAGAGACAGATAGGTAGGTAGGTAGATAGATAGATACAGATAGGTAGGTAGGTAGATAGATAGACAGAGATAGGTAGGTAGGTAGATAAATAGATACAGATAGGTAGGTAGGTAGATAGATAGATTGATAGGTAGGTAGAATGAAAGTTACAGATAGGTAGGTAGGTAGATAGATAGATACAGATAGGTAGGTAGGTAGATAGATAGATACAGATAGGTAGGTAGGTAGATAGATAGATACAGATAGGTAGGTAGGTAGATTGATAGATAGAGATAGGTAGGTAGGTAGATGGATAGATAGATAGAGATAGGTAGGTAGGTAGGTAGATAGATAGAGATAGATAGGTAGGTAGATTGATAGAGACAGATAGGTAGGTAGGTAGATTGATAGATACAGATAGGTAGGTAGGTAGATAGATAGATAGAGATAGGTAGGTAGGTAGATTGATAGATACAGACAGGTAGGTAGGTAGATAGATAGAAACAGATAGGTTGGTAGGTAGATTGATAGGTAGAGATAGGTAGGTAGGTAGATATATAGAGATAGGTAGGTAGGTAGGTATATAGATAGATAAATACAGATAGGTAGGTAGGTAGATTGATAGGTAGAGATAGGTAGGTAGGTAGATAGATAGATACAGATAGGTAGGTAGGTAGATAGATAGATAGAGATAGGTAGGTAGGTAGATTGATAAATAGAGATAGGTAGGCAGGTAGATAGATAGATAGAGATAAGTAGGTAGGTAGATTGATAGATACAGATAGGTAGGTAGGTAGATAGATAGATAGAGATAGGTAGGTAGGTAGATATATAGATAGAGATAGGTAGGTAGGTAGATAGATAGATACAGATAGGTAGGTAGGTAGATAGATAGATAGAGATAGATAGGTAGGTAGATAGATAGATACAGATAGGTAGGTAGGTAGATAGATAGATAGAGATAGATAGGTAGGTAGATTGATAGAGACAGATAGGTAGGTAGGTAGATAGATAGATACAGATAGGTAGGTAGGTAGATAGATAGATAGACAGAGATAGGTAGGTAGGTAGATAAATAGATACAGATAGGTAGGTAGGTAGATAGATAGATTGATAGGTAGGTAGATTGATAGATACAGATAGGTAGGTAGGTAGATAGATAGATACAGATAGGTAGGTAGGTAGATAGATAGATACAGATAGGTAGGTAGGTAGATTGATAGATAGAGATAGGTAGGTAGGCAGATGGATAGATAGATAGAGATAGGTAGGTAGGTAGGTAGATAGATAGAGATAGATAGGTAGGTAGATTGATAGA
This sequence comes from Crotalus adamanteus, assembly GCA_039797435.1. NCBI lineage: Eukaryota > Metazoa > Chordata > Lepidosauria > Squamata > Viperidae > Crotalus > Crotalus adamanteus. The sequence continues at coordinate 1,713,968 of CM077928.1, forward strand.
GACAGATAGGTAGGTAGGTAGATTGATAGATACAGATAGGTAGGTAGGTAGATAGATAGATAGAGATAGGTAGGTAGGTAGATTGATAGATACAGACAGGTAGGTAGGTAGATAGATAGAAACAGATAGGTTGGTAGGTAGATTGATAGGTAGAGATAGGTAGGTAGGTAGATATATAGAGATAGGTAGGTAGGTAGGTATATAGATAGATAAATACAGATAGGTAGGTAGGTAGATTGATAGGTAGAGATAGGTAGGTAGGTAGATAGATAGAGATAGGTAGGTAGGTAGGTATATAGATAGAGATAGGTAGGTAGGTAGATAGATAGATAGAGATAGATAGGTAGGTAGATTGATAGAGACAGATAGGTAGGTAGGTAGATAGATAGATAGATAGATAGATAGATAGATAGATAGATAGATAGATAGATAGATAGATAGATACAGATAGGTAGGTAGGTAGATTGATAGATACAGATAGGTAGGTAGGTAGATAGATAGATACAGATAGGTAGGTAGGTAGATAGATAGGTAGGTAGGTAGATTGATAGATAGAGATAGGTAGGTAGGTAGATGGATAGATAGATAGAGATAGGTAGGTAGGTAGGTAGATAGATAGAGATAGATAGGTAGGTAGATTGATAGAGACAGATAGGTAGGTAGGTAGATAGATAGATACAGATAGATAGGTAGGTAGATAGATAGATACAGATATGTAGGTAGGTAGATAGATAGATAGAGATAGGTAGGTAGGTAGGTAGGTAGATACATAGAGATAGGTAGGTAGGTAGATAGATAGGTAGAGATAGGTAGGTAGGTAGATTGATAGATACAGATAGGTAGGTAGGTAGATAGATAGATAGAGATAGGTAGGTAGGTAGATTGATAGATATAGATAGGTAGGAAGGTAGATAGATATATAGAGATAAGTAGGTAGGTAGATTGATAGATACAGATAGGTAGGTAGGTAGATAGATAGATAGAGATAGGTAAGTAGGTAGATAGATAGATAGAGATAGGTAGGTAGGTAGATAGATAGATACAGATAGGTAGGTAGGTAGATAGATAGATAGAGATAGATAGGTAGGGAGATTGATAGAGACAGATAGGTAGGTAGGTAGATAGATAGAGACAGATAGGTAGGTAGGTAGATAGATAGACAGAGATAGGTAGGTAGGTAGATAAATAGATACAGATAGGTAGGTAGGTAGATAGATAGATTGATAGGTAGGTAGATTGATAGATACAGATAGGTAGGTAGGTAGATAGATAGATACAGATAGGTAGGTAGGTAGATAGATACAGATAGGTAGGTAGGTAGATTGATAGATAGAGATAGGTAGGTAGGTAGATGGATAGATAGATAGAGATAGGTAGGTAGGTAGGTAGATAGATAGAGATAGGTAGGTAGATTGATAGAGACAGATAGGTAGGTAGGTAGATAGATAGATAGAGATAGGTAGGTAGGTAGATTGATAGATACAGACAGGTAGGTAGGTAGATAGATAGAAACAGATAGGATGGTAGGTAGATTGATAGGTAGAGATAGGTAGGTAGGTAGATATATAGAGATAGGTAGGTATATAGATAGATAAATACAGATAGGTAGGTAGGTAGATTGATAGGTAGAGATAGGTAGGTAGGTAGATAGATAGAAATAGGTAGGTAGGTAGGTATATAGATAGAGATAGGTAGGTAGGTAGATAGATAGATAGAGATAGATAGGTAGGTAGATTGATAGAGACAGATAGGTAGGTAGGTAGATAGATAGATAGATAGATAGATAGATAGATAGATAGATAGATAGATAGATAGATAGATAGATAGATAGATAGATAGATAGATAGATACAGATAGGTAGGTAGGTAGATTGATAGATACAGATAGGTAGGTAGGTAGATAGATAGATACAGATAGGTAGGTAGGTAGATAGATAGATACAGATAGGTAGGTAGGTAGATTGATAGATAGAGATAGGTAGGTAAGTAGATGGATAGATAGATAGAGATAGGTAGGTAGGTAGGTAGATAGATAGAGATAGATAGGTAGGTAGATTGATAGAGACAGATAGGTAGGTAGGTAGATTGATAGATACAGATAGGTAGGTAGGTAGATAGATAGATAGAGATAGGTAGGTAGGTAGATTGATAGATACAGACAGGTAGGTAGGTAGATAGATAGAAACAGATAGGTTGGTAGGTAGATTGATAGGTAGAGATAGGTAGGTAGGTAGATATATAGAGATAGGTAGGTAGGTAGGTATATAGATAGATAAATACAGATAGGTAGGTAGGTAGATTGATAGGTAGACATAGGTAGGTAGGTAGATAGATAGAGATAGGTAGGTAGGTAGGTATATAGATAGAGATAGGTAGGTAGGTAATTGGATAGATAGAGATAGATAGGTAGGTAGATTGATAGAGACAGATAGGTAGGTAGGTAGATAGATAGATAGATAGATAGATAGATAGATAGATAGATAGATAGATAGATAGATAGATAGATAGATACAGATAGGTAGGTAGGTAGATTGATAGATACAGATAGGTAGGTAGGTGGATAGATAGATAGAGATAGGTAGGTAGGTAGATTGATAGATATAGATAGGTAGGAAGGTAGATAGATAGATAGAGATAAGTAGGTAGGTAGATTGATAGATACAGATAGGTAGGTAGGTAGATAGATAGATAGAGATAGGTAAGTAGGTAGATAGATAGATAGAGATAGGTAGGTAGGTAGATAGATAGATACAGATAGGTAGGTAGGTAGGTAGGTAGATAGATAGATAGATAGAGATAGATAGGTAGGTAGATTGATAGAGACAGATAGGTAGGTAGGTAGATAGATAGATACAGATAGGTAGGTAGGTAGATAGATAGACAGAGATAGGTAGGTAGGTAGATAAATAGATACAGATAGGTAGGTAGGTAGATAGATAGATTGATAGGTAGGTAGATTGATAGTTACAGATAGGTAGGTAGGTAGATAGATAGATACAGATAGGTAGGTAGGTAGATAGATAGATACAGATAGGTAGGTAGGTAGATAGATAGATACAGATAGGTAGGTAGGTAGATTGATAGATAGAGATAGGTAGGTAGGTAGATGGATAGATAGATAGAGATAGGTAGGTAGGTAGGTAGATAGATAGAGATAGATAGGTAGGTAGATTGATAGAGACAGATAGGTAGGTAGGTAGATTGATAGATACAGATAGGTAGGTAGGTAGATAGATAGATAGAGATAGGTAGGTAGGTAGATTGATAGATACAGACAGGTAGGTAGGTAGATAGATAGAAACAGATAGGTTGGTAGGTAGATTGATAGGTAGAGATAGGTAGGTAGGTAGATATATAGAGATAGGTAGGTAGGTAGGTATATAGATAGATAAATACAGATAGGTAGGTAGGTAGATTGATAGGTAGAGATAGGTAGGTAGGTAGATAGATAGATACAGATAGGTAGGTAGGTAGATAGATAGATAGAGATAGGTAGGTAGGTAGATTGATAAATAGAGATAGGTAGGCAGGTAGATAGATAGATAGAGATAAGTAGGTAGGTAGATTGATAGATACAGATAGGTAGGTAGGTAGATAGATAGATAGAGATAGGTAGGTAGGTAGATATATAGATAGAGATAGGTAGGTAGGTAGATAGATAGATACAGATAGGTAGGTAGGTAGATAGATAGATAGAGATAGATAGGTAGGTAGATAGATAGATACAGATAGGTAGGTAGGTAGATAGATAGATAGAGATAGATAGGTAGGTAGATTGATAGAGACAGATAGGTAGGTAGGTAGATAGATAGATACAGATAGGTAGGTAGGTAGATAGATAGACAGAGATAGGTAGGTAGGTAGATAAATAGATACAGATAGGTAGGTAGGTAGATAGATAGATTGATAGGTAGGTAGATTGATAGATACAGATAGGTAGGTAGGTAGATAGATAGATACAGATAGGTAGGTAGGTAGATAGATAGATACAGATAGGTAGGTAGGTAGATTGATAGATAGAGATAGGTAGGTAGGCAGATGGATAGATAGATAGAGATAGGTAGGTAGGTAGGTAGATAGATAGAGATAGATAGGTAGGTAGATTGATAGAGACAGATAGGTAGGTAGGTAGATTGATAGATACAGATAGGTAGGTAGGTAGATAGATAGATAGAGATAGGTAGGTAGGTAGATTGATAGATACAGACAGGTAGGTAGGTAGATAGATAGAAACAGATAGGTTGGTAGGTAGATTGATAGGTAGAGATAGGTAGGTAGGTAGATATATAGAGATAGGTAGGTAGGTAGGTATATAGATAGATAAATACAGATAGGTAGGTAGGTAGATTGATAGGTAGAGATAGGTAGGTAGGTAGATAGATAGAGATAGGTAGGTAGGTAGGTATATAGATAGAGATAGGTAGGTAGGTAGATAGATAGATAGAGATAGATAGGTAGGTAGATTGATAGAGACAGATAGGTAGGTAGGTAGATAGATAGATAGATAGATAGATAGATAGATAGATAGATAGATAGATAGATAGATACAGATAGGTAGGTAGGTAGATTGATAGATACAGATAGGTAGGTAGGTAGATAGATAGATACAGATAGGTAGGTAGGTAGATAGATAGATACAGATAGGTAGGTAGGTAGATTGATAGATAGAGATAGGTAGGTAGGTAGATGGATAGATAGATAGAGATAGGTAGGTAGGTAGGTAGATAGATAGAGATAGATAGGTAGGTAGATTGATAGAGACAGATAGGTAGGTAGGTAGATAGATAGATACAGATAGATAGGTAGGTAGATAGATAGATACAGATATGTAGGTAGGTAGATAGATAGATAGAGATAGGTAGGTAGGTAGGTAGGTAGATACATAGAGATAGGTAGGTAGGTAGATAGATAGGTAGAGATAGGTAGGTAGGTAGATTGATAGATACAGATAGGTAGGTAGGTAGATAGATAGATAGAGATAGGTAGGTAGGTAGATTGATAGATATAGATAGGTAGGAAGGTAGATAGATATATAGAGATAAGTAGGTAGGTAGATTGATAGATACAGATAGGTAGGTAGGTAGATAGATAGATAGAGATAGGTAGGTAGGTAGATAGATAGATACAGATAGGTAGGTAGGTAGGTAGATAGATAGATAGATAGAGATAGATAGGTAGGTAGATTGATAGAGACAGATAGGTAGGTAGGTAGATAGATAGATACAGATAGGTAGGTAGGTAGATAGATAGACAGAGATAGGTAGGTAGGTAGATAAATAGATACAGATAGGTAGGTAGGTAGATAGATAGATTGATAGGTAGGTAGATTGATAGTTACAGATAGGTAGGTAGGTAGATAGATAGATACAGATAGGTAGGTAGGTAGATAGATAGATACAGATAGGTAGGTAGGTAGATAGATAGATACAGATAGGTAGGTAGGTAGATTGATAGATAGAGATAGGTAGGTAGGTAGATGGATAGATAGATAGAGATAGGTAGGTAGGTAGGTAGATAGATAGAGATAGATAGGTAGGTAGATTGATAGAGACAGATAGGTAGGTAGGTAGATTGATAGATACAGATAGGTAGGTAGGTAGATAGATAGATAGAGATAGGTAGGTAGGTAGATTGATAGATACAGATAGGTAGGTAGGTAGATAGATAGATACAGATAGGTAGGTAGGTAGATAGATAGATACAGATAGGTAGGTAGGTAGATTGATAGATAGAGATAGGTAGGTAGGTAGATGGATAGATAGATAGAGATAGGTAGGTAGGTAGGTAGATAGATAGAGATAGATAGGTAGGTAGATTGATAGAGACAGATAGGTAGGTAGGTAGATAGATAGATACAGATAGATAGGTAGGTAGATAGATAGATACAGATATGTAGGTAGGTAGATAGATAGATAGAGATAGGTAGGTAGGTAGGTAGGTAGATACATAGAGATAGGTAGGTAGGTAGATAGATAGGTAGAGATAGGTAGGTAGGTAGATTGATAGATACAGATAGGTAGGTAGGTAGATAGATAGATAGAGATAGGTAGGTAGGTAGATTGATAGATATAGATAGGTAGGAAGGTAGATAGATATATAGAGATAAGTAGGTAGGTAGATTGATAGATACAGATAGGTAGGTAGGTAGATAGATAGATAGAGATAGGTAGGTAGGTAGATAGATAGATACAGATAGGTAGGTAGGTAGGTAGATAGATAGATAGATAGAGATAGATAGGTAGGTAGATTGATAGAGACAGATAGGTAGGTAGGTAGATAGATAGATACAGATAGGTAGGTAGGTAGATAGATAGACAGAGATAGGTAGGTAGGTAGATAAATAGATACAGATAGGTAGGTAGGTAGATAGATAGATTGATAGGTAGGTAGATTGATAGTTACAGATAGGTAGGTAGGTAGATAGATAGATACAGATAGGTAGGTAGGTAGATAGATAGATACAGATAGGTAGGTAGGTAGATAGATAGATACAGATAGGTAGGTAGGTAGATTGATAGATAGAGATAGGTAGGTAGGTAGATGGATAGATAGATAGAGATAGGTAGGTAGGTAGGTAGATAGATAGAGATAGATAGGTAGGTAGATTGATAGAGACAGATAGGTAGGTAGGTAGATTGATAGATACAGATAGGTAGGTAGGTAGATAGATAGATAGAGATAGGTAGGTAGGTAGATTGATAGATACAGACAGGTAGGTAGGTAGATAGATAGAAACAGATAGGTTGGTAGGTAGATTGATAGGTAGAGATAGGTAGGTAGGTAGATATATAGAGATAGGTAGGTAGGTAGGTATATAGATAGATAAATACAGATAGGTAGGTAGGTAGATTGATAGGTAGAGATAGGTAGGTAGGTAGATAGATAGATACAGATAGGTAGGTAGGTAGATAGATAGATAGAGATAGGTAGGTAGGTAGATTGATAAATAGAGATAGGTAGGCAGGTAGATAGATAGATAGAGATAAGTAGGTAGGTAGATTGATAGATACAGATAGGTAGGTAGGTAGATAGATAGATAGAGATAGGTAGGTAGGTAGATATATAGATAGAGATAGGTAGGTAGGTAGATAGATAGATACAGATAGGTAGGTAGGTAGATAGATAGATAGAGATAGATAGGTAGGTAGATAGATAGATACAGATAGGTAGGTAGGTAGATAGATAGATAGAGATAGATAGGTAGGTAGATTGATAGAGACAGATAGGTAGGTAGGTAGATAGATAGATACAGATAGGTAGGTAGGTAGATAGATAGACAGAGATAGGTAGGTAGGTAGATAAATAGATACAGATAGGTAGGTAGGTAGATAGATAGATTGATAGGTAGGTAGATTGATAGATACAGATAGGTAGGTAGGTAGATAGATAGATACAGATAGGTAGGTAGGTAGATAGATAGATACAGATAGGTAGGTAGGTAGATTGATAGATAGAGATAGGTAGGTAGGCAGATGGATAGATAGATAGAGATAGGTAGGTAGGTAGGTAGATAGATAGAGATAGATAGGTAGGTAGATTGATAGAGACAGATAGGTAGGTAGGTAGATTGATAGATACAGATAGGTAGGTAGGTAGATAGATAGATAGAGATAGGTAGGTAGGTAGATTGATAGATACAGACAGGTAGGTAGGTAGATAGATAGAAACAGATAGGTTGGTAGGTAGATTGATAGGTAGAGATAGGTAGGTAGGTAGATATATAGAGATAGGTAGGTAGGTAGGTATATAGATAGATAAATACAGATAGGTAGGTAGGTAGATTGATAGGTAGAGATAGGTAGGTAGGTAGATAGATAGAGATAGGTAGGTAGGTAGGTATATAGATAGAGATAGGTAGGTAGGTAGATAGATAGATAGAGATAGATAGGTAGGTAGATTGATAGAGACAGATAGGTAGGTAGGTAGATAGATAGATAGATAGATAGATAGATAGATAGATAGATAGATAGATAGATAGATAGATACAGATAGGTAGGTAGGTAGATTGATAGATACAGATAGGTAGGTAGGTAGATAGATAGATACAGATAGGTAGGTAGGTAGATAGATAGATACAGATAGGTAGGTAGGTAGATTGATAGATAGAGATAGGTAGGTAGGTAGATGGATAGATAGATAGAGATAGGTAGGTAGGTAGGTAGATAGATAGAGATAGATAGGTAGGTAGATTGATAGAGACAGATAGGTAGGTAGGTAGATAGATAGATACAGATAGATAGGTAGGTAGATAGATAGATACAGATATGTAGGTAGGTAGATAGATAGATAGAGATAGGTAGGTAGGTAGGTAGATACATAGAGATAGGTAGGTAGGTAGATAGATAGGTAGAGATAGGTAGGTAGGTAGATTGATAGATACAGATAGGTAGGTAGGTAGATAGATAGATAGAGATAGGTAGGTAGGTAGATTGATAGATATAGATAGGTAGGAAGGTAGATAGATATATAGAGATAAGTAGGTAGGTAGATTGATAGATACAGATAGGTAGGTAGGTAGATAGATAGATAGAGATAGGTAAGTAGGTAGATAGATAGATAGAGATAGGTAGGTAGGTAGATAGATAGATACAGATAGGTAGGTAGGTAGATAGATAGATAGAGATAGATAGGTAGGTAGATTGATAGAGACAGATAGGTAGGTAGGTAGATAGATAGATACAGATAGGTAGGTAGGTAGATAGATAGACAGAGATAGGTAGGTAGGTAGATAAATAGATACAGATAGTTAGGTAGGTAGATAGATAGATTGATAGGTAGGTAGATTGATAGATACAGATAGGTAGGTAGGTAGATAGATAGATACAGATAGGTAGGTAGGTAGATAGATAGATACAGATAGGTAGGTAGGTAGATTGATAGATAGAGATAGGTAGGTAGGTAGATGGATAGATAGATAGAGATAGGTAGGTAGGTAGGTAGATAGATAGAGATAGATAGGTAGGTAGATTGATAGAGACAGATAGGTAGGTAGGTAGATTGATAGATACAGATAGGTAGGTAGGTAGATAGATAGATAGAGATAGGTAGGTAGGTAGATTGATAGATACAGACAGGTAGGTAGGTAGATAGATAGAAACAGATAGGTTGGTAGGTAGATTGATAGGTAGAGATAGGTAGGTAGGTAGATATATAGAGATAGGTAGGTAGGTAGGTATATAGATAGATAAATACAGATAGGTAGGTAGGTAGATTGATAGGTAGAGATAGGTAGGTAGGTAGATAGATAGAGATAGGTAGGTAGGTAGGTATATAGATAGAGATAGGTAGGTAGGTAGATAGATAGATAGAGATAGATAGGTAGGTAGATTGATAGAGACAGATAGGTAGGTAGGTAGATAGATAGATAGATAGATAGATAGATAGATAGATAGATAGATAGATAGATAGATACAGATAGGTAGGTAGGTAGATTGATAGATACAGATAGGTAGGTAGGTAGATAGATAGATACAGATAGGTAGGTAGGTAGATAGATAGATACAGATAGGTAGGTAGGTAGATTGATAGATAGAGATAGGTAGGTAGGTAGATGGATAGATAGATAGAGATAGGTAGGTAGGTAGGTAGATAGATAGAGATAGATAGGTAGGTAGATTGATAGAGACAGATAGGTAGGTAGGTAGATTGATAGATACAGATAGGTAGGTAGGTAGATAGATAGATAGAGATAGGTAGGTAGGTAGATTGATAGATACAGACAGGTAGGTAGGTAGATAGATAGAAACAGATAGGTTGGTAGGTAGATTGATAGGTAGAGATAGGTAGGTAGGTAGATATATAGAGATAGGTAGGTAGGTAGGTATATAGATAGATAAATACAGATAGGTAGGTAGGTAGATTGATAGGTAGACATAGGTAGGTAGGTAGATAGATAGAGATAGGTAGGTAGGTAGGTATATAGATAGAGATAGGTAGGTAGGTAGATAGATAGATAGAGATAGATAGGTAGGTAGATTGATAGAGACAGATAGGTAGGTAGATAGATAGATAGATAGATAGATAGATAGATAGATAGATAGATAGATAGATAGATAGATAGATACCGATAGGTAGGTAGGTAGATTGATAGATACAGATAGGTAGGTAGGTGGATAGATAGATAGAGATAGGTAGGTAGGTAGATTGATAGATATAGATAGGTAGGAAGGTAGATAGATAGATAGAGATAAGTAGGTAGGTAGATTGATAGATACAGATAGGTAGGTAGGTAGATAGATAGATAGAGATAGGTAAGTAGGTAGATAGATAGAGATAGGTAGGTAGGTAGATAGATAGATACAGATAGGTAGGTAGGTAGATAGATAGATAGATAGATAGAGATAGATAGGTAGGTAGATTGATAGAGACAGATAGGTAGGTAGGTAGATAGATAGATACAGATAGGTAGGTAGGTAGATAGATAGACAGAGATAGGTAGGTAGGTAGATAAATAGATACAGATAGGTAGGTAGGTAGATAGATAGATTGATAGGTAGGTAGATTGATAGTTACAGATAGGTAGGTAGGTAGATAGATAGATACAGATAGGTAGGTAGGTAGATAGATAGATACAGATAGGTAGGTAGGTAGATAGATAGATACAGATAGGTAGGTAGGTAGATTGATAGATAGAGATAGGTAGGTAGGTAGATGGATAGATAGATAGAGATAGGTAGGTAGGTAGGTAGATAGATAGAGATAGATAGGTAGGTAGATTGATAGAGACAGATAGGTAGATAGGTAGATTGATAGATACAGATAGGTAGGTAGGTAGATAGATAGATAGAGATAGGTAGGTAGGTAGATTGATAGATACAGACAGGTAGGTAGGTAGATAGATAGAAACAGATAGGTTGGTAGGTAGATTGATAGGTAGAGATAGGTAGGTAGGTAGATATATAGAGATAGGTAGGTAGGTAGGTATATAGATAGATAAATACAGATAGGTAGGTAGGTAGATTGATAGGTAGAGATAGGTAGGTAGGTAGATAGATAGATACAGATAGGTAGGTAGGTAGATAGATAGATAGAGATAGGTAGGTAGGTAGATTGATAAATAGAGATAGGTAGGCAGTTAGACAGATAGATAGAGATAAGTAGGTAGGTAGATTGATAGATACAGATAGGTAGGTAGGTAGATAGATAGATAGAGATAGGTAGGTAGGTAGATATATAGATAGAGATAGGTAGGTAGGTAGATAGATAGATACAGATAGGTAGGTAGGTAGATAGATAGATAGAGATAGATAGGTAGGTAGATTGATAGAGATAGATAGGTAGGTAGGTAGATAGATAGATAGAGATAGGTAGGTAGGTAGATTGATAGATACAGATAGGTAGGTAGGTAGATAGATAGATACAGATATGTACGTAGGTAGATAGATAGATAGAGATAGGTAGGTAGGTAAGTAGATATATAGAGATAGGTAGGTAGGTAGATAGATAGATAGATAGATAGATAGATAGATAGATAGAGATAGATAGGTAGGTAGATTGATAGATACAGATAGGTAGGTAGGTAGATAGATAGATACAGATAGGTAGGTAGGTAGATAGATAGATAGAGATATGTAGGTAGGTAGATAGATAGATACAGATAGGTAGGTAGGTATATAGATAAATACAGATAGGTAGGTAGGTAGATAGATAGAGATAGGTAGGTAGGTAGATTGATAGATACAGATAGGTAGGTAGGTAGATTGATAGATAGAGATAGGTAGGTAGGTAGATAGATAGATGGATAGGTAGGTAGGTAGATAGATAGATACAGATAGGTAGGTAGGTAGATAGATAAATACAGATAGGTAGGTAGGTAGATAGATACAGATAGATAGGTAGGTAGATTGGTAGATACAGATAGATAGGTAGGTAGATTGATAGATACAGATAGGTAGGTAGGTAGATAGATAGATACAGATAGATAGGTAGGTAGATAGATAGATACAGATATGTAGGTAGGTAGATAGATAGATAGAGATAGGTAGGTAGGTAGATACATAGAGATAGGTAGGTAGGTAGATAGATAGATAGAGATAGGTAGGTAGTTAGATTGATAGATACAGATAGGTAGGTAGGTAGATAGATAGAGATAGGTAGGTAGGTAGATTGATAGATATAGATAGGTAGGAAGGTAGATAGATAGATAGAGATAAGTAGGTAGGTAGATTGATAGATACAGATAGGTAGGTAGGTAGATAGATAGATAGAGATAGGTAAGTAGGTAGATAGATAGATAGAGATAGGTAGGTAGGTAGATAGATAGATACAGATAGGTAGGTAGGTAGATAGATAGATAGAGATAGATAGGTAGGTAGATTGATAGAGACAGATAGGTAGGTAGGTAGATAGATAGATACAGATAGGTAGGTAGGTAGATAGATAGACAGAGATAGGTAGGTAGGTAGATAAATAGATACAGATAGGTAGGTAGGTAGATAGATAGATTGATAGGTAGGTAGATTGATAGATACAGATAGGTAGGTAGGTAGATAGATAGATACAGATAGGTAGGTAGGTAGATAGATAGATACAGATAGGTAGGTAGGTAGATAGATAGATACAGATAGGTAGGTAGGTAGATTGATAGATAGAGATAGGTAGGTAGGTAGATGGATAGATAGATAGAGATAGATAGGTAGGTAGGTAGATAGATAGAGATAGATAGGTAGGTAGATTGATAGAGACAGATAGGTAGGTAGGTAGATAGATAGATAGATAGATAGATAGATAGATAGATAGATAGATAGATAGATAGATAGATAGATAGATAGATAGATAGATAGATAGATACAGATAGGTAGGTGGGTAGATTGATAGATACAGATAGGTAGGTAGGTAGATAGATAGATACAGATAGGTAGGTAGGTAGATAGATAGATACAGATATGTACGTAGGTAGATAGATAGATAGAGATAGGTAGGTAGGTAGGTAGGTAGATAGAGATAGGTAGGTAGGTAGATAGAAAGATAGATAGATAGATAGATAGATAGATAGATAGATAGATAGATAGATAGATAGATAGATAGAGATAGGTAGGTAGGTAGATAGATAGATACAGACAGTTAGGTAGGTAGATAGATAGATAGAGATAGGTAGGTAGGTAGATAGATAGATACAGATAGGTAGGTAGGTAGATACATATAGGTAGGTGGGTAGATAGATAGATAGAGATGGGTAGGTAGGTAGATTGATATATACAGATAGGTAGGTAGGTAGATAGATAGATACAGATAGGTAGGTAGGTAGATTGATAGATAGAGGTAGGTAGGTAGGTAGGTAGATAGATAGAGATAGATAGGTAGGTAGATTGATAGAGACAGATAGGTAGGTAGGTAGATTGATAGATACAGATAGGTAGGTAGGTAGATAGATAGATAGAGATATGTAGGTAGGTAGATTGATAGATACAGACAGGTAGGTAGGTAGATAGATAGATACAGATAGGTAGGTAGGTAGATAGATAGATAGAGATAGGTAGATAGGTAGATAGATAGATACAGATAGGTAGGTAGGTAGATAGATAATACAGATAGGTTGGTAGGTAGATTGATAGATACAGATAGGTAGGTAGGTAGATTGATAGATACAGATAGGTAGGTAGGTAGATTGATAGATACAGATAGGTAGGTAGGTAGATAGATAGATACAGATAGGTAGGTAGATAGATAGATAAATACAGATAGGTAGATAGGTAGATAGATAGATAGAGATAGGTAGGTAGGTAGATTGATAGATACAGATAGGTAGGTAGGTAGATAGATAGATACAGATAGGTAGGTAGGTAGATTGATAGATAGAGATAGGTAGGTAGGTAGGTAGGTAGATAGATAGATAGATAGATAGATAGATAGATAGAGATAGGTAGGTAGGTAGGTAGATAGATAGAGATAGATAGGTAGGTAGATTGATAGAGACAGATAGGTAGGTAGGTAGATTGATAGATACAGATAGGTAGGTAGGTAGATAGATAGATACACATAGGTAGGTAGGTAGATAGATAGATACAGATAGGTAGGTAGGTAGATAGATAGATACAGATATGTAGGTAGGTAGATAGATAGATAGAGATAGGAAGGTAGGTAGGTAGATACATAGAGATAGGTAGGTAGGTAGATAGATAGAGATAGGTAGGTAGGTAGGTATATAGATAGAGATAGGTAGGTAGCTAGATAGATAGATAGAGATAGATAGGTAGGTAGATTGACAGAGACAGATAGGTAGGAAGGTAGATAGATAGATAGATAGATAGATAGATAGATAGATAGATAGATAGATAGATAGATAGATAGATAGATAGATAGATAGATAGATAGATAGATAGATAGATACAGATAGGTAGGTAGGTAGATTGATAGATACAGATAGGGAGGTAGGTAGATAGATAGATACAGATAGGTAGGTAGGTAGATAGATAGATACAGATAGGTAGGTAGGTAGATTGATAGATAGAGATAGGTAGGTAGGTAGATGGATAGATAGATAGAGATAGGTAGGTAGGTAGGTAGATAGATAGAGATAGATAGGTAGGTAGATTGATAGAGACAGATAGGTAGGTAGGTAGATTGATAGATACAGATAGGTAGGTAGGTAGATAGATAGATAGAGATAGGTGGGTAGGTAGATTGATAGATACAGACAGGTAGGTAGGTAGATAGATAGATACAGATAGGTAGGTAGGTAGATAGATAGATACAGATAGGTAGGTAGGTAGATTGATAGATAGAGATAGGTAGGTAGGTAGATGGATAGATAGATAGAGATAGGTAGGTAGGTAGGTAGATAGATAGAGATAGATAGGTAGGTAGATTGATAGAGACAGATAGGTAGGTAGGTAGATTGATAGATACAGATAGGTAGGTAGGTAGAAAGATAGATAGAGATAGGTAGGTAGGTAGATTGATAGATACAGACAGGTAGGTAGGTAGATAGATAGAAACAGATAGGTTGGTAGGTAGATTGATAGGTAGAGATAGGTAGGTAGGTAGATATATAGAGATAGGTAGGTAGGTAGGTATATAGATAGATAAATACAGATAGGTAGGTAGGTAGATTGATAGGTAGAGATAGGTAGGTAGGTAGATAGATAGAGATAGTTAGGTAGGTAGGTATATAGATAGAGATAGGTAGGTAGGTAGATAGATAGATAGAGATAGATAGGTAGGTAGATTGATAGAGACAGATAGGTAGGTAGGTAGATAGATAGATAGATAGATAGATAGATAGATAGATAGATAGGTAGGTAGGTAGATTGATAGATACAGATAGGTAGGTAGGTAGATAGATAGATACAGATAGGTAGGTAGGTAGATAGATAGATACAGATATGTACGTAGGTAGATAGATAGATAGAGATAGGTAGGTAGGTAGGTAGGTAGATAGAGATAGGTAGGTAGGTAGATAGATAGATAGATAGATAGATAGATAGATAGATAGATAGATAGATAGATAGATAGATAGATAGATAGATAGATAGAGATAGGTAGGCAGGTAGATAGATAGATACAGACAGTTAGGTAGGTAGATAGATAGATAGAGATAGGTAGGTAGGTAGATAGATAGATACAGATAGGTAGGTAGGTAGATACATATAGGTAGGTAGGTAGATAGATAGATAGAGATGGGTAGGTAGGTAGATTGATATATACAGATAGGTAGGTAGGTAGATTGATAGATAGAGGTAGGTAGGTAGGTAGGTAGATAGATAGAGATAGATAGGTAGGTAGATTGATAGAGACAGATAGGTAGGTAGGTAGATTGATAGATACAGATAGGTAGGTAGGTAGATAGATAGATAGAGATATGTAGGTAGGTAGATTGATAGATACAGACAGGTAGGTAGGTAGATAGATAGATACAGATAGGTAGGTAGGTAGGTAGATAGATAGAGATAGGTAGGTAGGTAGATAGATAGATACAGATAGGTAGGTAGGTAGATAGATAATACAGATAGGTTGGTAGGTAGATTGATAGATACAGATAGGTAGGTAGGTAGATTGATAGATACAGATAGGTAGGTAGGTAGATTGATAGATACAGATAGGTAGGTAGGTAGATAGATAGATACAGATAGGTAGGTAGATAGATAGATAGAGATAGGTAGATAGGTAGATAGATAGATACAGATAGGTAGGTAGGTAGATAGATAAATACAGATAGGTAGATAGGTAGATAGATAGATAGAGATAGGTAGGTAGGTAGATTGATAGATACAGATAGGTAGGTAGGTAGATAGATAGATAGAGATAGGTAGGTAGGTAGATAGATAGATAGAGATAGGTAGGTAGATAGATAGATACAGATAGGTAGGTAGGTAGATAGATAGAGATAGATAGGTAGGTAGATTGATAGAGACAGATAGGTAGGTAGGTAGATAGATAGATAGAGATAGGTAGTTAGGTAGATTGATAGATACAGATAGGTAGGTAGGTAGATAGATAGATACAGATAGGTAGGTAGGTAGATAGATAGATAGAGATAGATAGGTAGGTAGATTGATAGAGACAGATAGGTAGGTAGGTAGATAGATAAATACAGATCGGTAGGTAGGTAGATAGATAGATACAGATATGTACGTAGGTAGATAGATAGATAGAGATAGGTAGGTAGGTAGGTAGGTAGATAGAGATAGGTAGGTAGGTAGGTAGATAGATAGATAGATAGATAGATAGATAGATAGATAGATAGATAGAGATAGGTAGGTAGGTAGATAGATAGATACAGACAGTTAGGTAGGTAGATAGATAGATAGAGATAGGTAGGTAGGTAGATAGATAGATACAGATAGGTAGGTAGGTAGATACATATAGGTAGGTAGGTAGATAGATAGATAGAGATGGGTAGGTAGGTAGATTGATATATACAGATAGGTAGGTAGGTAGATTGATAGATAGATAGAGATAGGTAGGTAGGTAGGTAGATAGATAGAGATAGATAGGTAGGTAGATTGATAGAGACAGATAGGTAGGTAGGTAGATTGATAGATACAGATAGGTAGGTAGGTAGATAGATAGATAGAGATAGGTGGGTAGGTAGATTGATAGATACAGACAGGTAGGTAGGTAGATAGATAGATACAGATAGGTAGGTAGGTAGATAGATAGATACAGATAGGTAGGTAGGTAGATTGATAGATAGAGATAGGTAGGTAGGTAGATGGATAGATAGATAGAGATAGGTAGGTAGGTAGGTAGATAGATAGAGATAGATAGGTAGGTAGATTGATAGAGACAGATAGGTAGGTAGGTAGATTGATAGATACAGATAGGTAGGTAGGTAGAAAGATAGATAGAGATAGGTAGGTAGGTAGATTGATAGATACAGACAGGTAGGTAGGTAGATAGATAGAAACAGATAGGTTGGTAGGTAGATTGATAGGTAGAGATAGGTAGGTAGGTAGATATATAGAGATAGGTAGGTAGGTAGGTATATAGATAGATAAATACAGATAGGTAGGTAGGTAGATTGATAGGTAGAGATAGGTAGGTAGGTAGATAGATAGAGATAGTTAGGTAGGTAGGTATATAGATAGAGATAGGTAGGTAGGTAGATAGATAGATAGAGATAGATAGGTAGGTAGATTGATAGAGACAGATAGGTAGGTAGGTAGATAGATAGATAGATAGATAGATAGATAGATAGATAGATAGATAGATAGATAGATAGATAGATAGATAGATACAGATAGGTAGGTAGGTAGATTGATAGATACAGATAGGTAGGTAGGTAGATAGATAGATACAGATAGGTAGGTAGGTAGATAGATAGATACAGATATGTACGTAGGTAGATAGATAGATAGAGATAGGTAGGTAGGTAGGTAGGTAGATAGAGATAGGTAGGTAGGTAGATAGATAGATAGATAGATAGATAGATAGATAGATAGATAGATAGATAGATAGATAGATAGAGATAGGTAGGCAGGTAGATAGATAGATACAGACAGTTAGGTAGGTAGATAGATAGATAGAGATAGGTAGGTAGGTAGATAGATAGATACAGATAGGTAGGTAGGTAGATACATATAGGTAGGTAGGTAGATAGATAGATAGAGATGGGTAGGTAGGTAGATTGATATATACAGATAGGTAGGTAGGTAGATTGATAGATAGAGGTAGGTAGGTAGGTAGGTAGATAGATAGAGATAGATAGGTAGGTAGATTGATAGAGACAGATAGGTAGGTAGGTAGATTGATAGATACAGATAGGTAGGTAGGTAGATAGATAGATAGAGATATGTAGGTAGGTAGATTGATAGATACAGACAGGTAGGTAGGTAGGTAGATAGATAGAGATAGGTAGGTAGGTAGATAGATAGATACAGATAGGTAGGTAGGTAGATAGATAATACAGATAGGTTGGTAGGTAGATTGATAGATACAGATAGGTAGGTAGGTAGATTGATAGATACAGATAGGTAGGTAGGTAGATTGATAGATACAGATAGGTAGGTAGGTAGATAGATAGATACAGATAGGTAGGTAGATAGATAGATAGAGATAGGTAGATAGGTAGATAGATAGATACAGATAGGTAGGTAGGTAGATAGATAAATACAGATAGGTAGATAGGTAGATAGATAGATAGAGATAGGTAGGTAGGTAGATTGATGGATACAGATAGGTAGGTAGGTAGATAGATAGATAGAGATAGGTAGGTAGGTAGATAGATAGATAGAGATAGGTAGGTAGATAGATAGATACAGATAGGTAGGTAGGTAGATAGATAGAGATAGATAGGTAGGTAGATTGATAGAGACAGATAGGTAGGTAGGTAGATAGATAGATAGAGATAGGTAGTTAGGTAGATTGATAGATACAGATAGGTAGGTAGGTAGATAGATAGATACAGATAGGTAGGTAGGTAGATAGATAGATAGAGATAGATAGGTAGGTAGATTGATAGAGACAGATAGGTAGGTAGGTAGATAGATAAATACAGATCGGTAGGTAGGTAGATAGATAGATACAGATATGTACGTAGGTAGATAGATAGATAGAGATAGGTAGGTAGGTAGGTAGGTAGATAGAGATAGGTAGGTAGGTAGATAGATAGATAGATAGATAGATAGATAGATAGATAGATAGACAGATAGAGATAGGTAGGTAGGTAGATAGATAGATACAGACAGTTAGGTAGGTAGATAGATAGATAGAGATAGGTAGGTAGGTAGATAGATAGATACAGATAGGTAGGTAGGTAGATACATATAGGTAGGTAGGTAGATAGATAGATAGAGATGGGTAGGTAGGTAGATTGATATATACAGATAGGTAGGTAGGTAGATTGATAGATAGAGGTAGGTAGGTAGGTAGGTAGATAGATAGAGATAGATAGGTAGGTAGATTGATAGAGACAGATAGGTAGGTAGGTAGATTGATAGATACAGATAGGTAGGTAGGTAGATAGATAGATAGAGATATGTAGGTAGGTAGATTGATAGATACAGACAGGTAGGTAGGTAGATAGATAGATACAGATAGGTAGGTAGGTAGATAGATAGATAGAGATAGGTAGGTAGGTAGATAGATAGATACAGATAGGTAGGTAGGTAGATAGATAATACAGATAGGTTTTTAGGTAGATTGATAGATACAGATAGGTAGGTAGGTAGATTGATAGATACAGATAGGTAGGTAGGTAGATTGATAGATACAGATAGGTAGGTAGGTAGATAGATAGATACAGATAGGTAGGTAGATAGATAGATAGAGATAGGTAGATAGGTAGATAGATAGATACAGATAGGTAGGTAGGTAGATAGATAAATACAGATAGGTAGATAGGTAGATAGATAGATAGAGATAGGTAGGTAGGTAGATTGATAGATACAGATAGGTAGGTAGGTAGATAGATAGATACAGATAGGTAGGTAGGTAGATTGATAGATAGAGATAGGTAGGTAGGTAGGTAGATAGATAGATAGATAGATAGATAGATAGATAGATAGATAGATAGATAGATAGATAGATAGATAGAGATAGGTAGGTAGGTAGGTAGATAGATAGATAGAGATAGATAGGTAGGTAGATTGATAGAGACAGATAGGTAGGTAGGTAGATTGATAGATACAGATAGGTAGGTAGATAGATAGATACACGTAGGTAGGTAGGTAGGTAGATAGATACAGATAGGTAGGTAGGTAGATAGATAGATACAGATATGTAGGTAGGTAGATAGATAGATAGAGATAGGAAGGTAGGTAGGTAGATACATAGAGATAGGTAGGTAGGTAGATAGATAGATAGAGATAGGTAGGTATGTAGATTGATAGATACAGATAGGTAGGTAGGTAGATAGATAGATAGAGATAGGTAGGTAGGTAGATTGATAAATAGAGATAGGTAGGCAGGTAGATAGATAGATAGAGATAAGTAGGTAGGTAGATTGATAGATACAGATAGGTAGGTAGGTAGATAGATAGATAGAGATAGGTAGGTAGGTAGATATATAGATAGAGATAGGTAGGTAGGTAGATAGATAGATACAGATAGGTAGGTAGGTAGATAGATAGATAGAGATAGATAGGTAGGTAGATTGATAGAGACAGATAGGTAGGTAGGTAGATAGATAGATAGAGATAGGTAGGTAGGTAGATTGATAGATACAGATAGGTAGGTAGGTAGATAGATAGATACAGATATGTACGTAGGTAGATAGATAGATAGAGATAGGTAGGTAGGTAGGTAGATATATAGAGATAGGTAGGTAGGTAGATAGATAGATAGAGATAGGTAGGTAGGTAGATTGATAGATACAGATAGGTAGGTAGGTAGATAGATAAATACAGATAGGTAGATAGGTAGATAGATAGATAGAGATAGGTAGGTAGGTAGATTGATGGATACAGATAGGTAGGTAGGTAGATAGATAGATAGAGATAGGTAGGTAGGTAGATAGATAGATAGAGATAGGTAGGTAGATAGATAGATACAGATAGGTAGGTAGGTAGATAGATAGAGATAGATAGGTAGGTAGATTGATAGAGACAGATAGGTAGGTAGGTAGATAGATAGATAGAGATAGGTAGTTAGGTAGATTGATAGATACAGATAGGTAGGTAGGTAGATAGATAGATACAGATAGGTAGGTAGGTAGATAGATAGATAGAGATAGATAGGTAGGTAGATTGATAGAGACAGATAGGTAGGTAGGTAGATAGATAAATACAGATCGGTAGGTAGGTAGATAGATAGATACAGATATGTACGTAGGTAGATAGATAGATAGAGATAGGTAGGTAGGTAGGTAGATAGAGATAGGTAGGTAGGTAGATAGATAGATAGATAGATAGATAGATAGATAGATAGACAGATAGAGATAGGTAGGTAGGTAGATAGATAGATACAGACAGTTAGGTAGGTAGATAGATAGATAGAGATAGGTAGGTAGGTAGATAGATAGATACAGATAGGTAGGTAGGTAGATACATATAGGTAGGTAGGTAGATAGATAGATAGAGATGGGTAGGTAGGTAGATTGATATATACAGATAGGTAGGTAGGTAGATTGATAGATAGAGGTAGGTAGGTAGGTAGGTAGATAGATAGAGATAGATAGGTAGGTAGATTGATAGAGACAGATAGGTAGGTAGGTAGATTGATAGATACAGATAGGTAGGTAGGTAGATAGATAGATAGAGATATGTAGGTAGGTAGATTGATAGATACAGACAGGTAGGTAGGTAGATAGATAGATACAGATAGGTAGGTAGGTAGATAGATAGATAGAGATAGGTAGGTAGGTAGATAGATAGATACAGATAGGTAGGTAGGTAGATAGATAATACAGATAGGTTTTTAGGTAGATTGATAGATACAGATAGGTAGGTAGGTAGATTGATAGATACAGATAGGTAGGTAGGTAGATTGATAGATACAGATAGGTAGGTAGGTAGATAGATAGATACAGATAGGTAGGTAGATAGATAGATAGAGATAGGTAGATAGGTAGATAGATAGATACAGATAGGTAGGTAGGTAGATAGATAAATACAGATAGGTAGATAGGTAGATAGATAGATAGAGATAGGTAGGTAGGTAGATTGATAGATACAGATAGGTAGGTAGGTAGATAGATAGATACAGATAGGTAGGTAGGTAGATTGATAGATAGAGATAGGTAGGTAGGTAGGTAGATAGATAGATAGATAGATAGATAGATAGATAGATAGATAGATAGATAGATAGATAGATAGATAGAGATAGGTAGGTAGGTAGGTAGATAGATAGATAGAGATAGATAGGTAGGTAGATTGATAGAGACAGATAGGTAGGTAGGTAGATTGATAGATACAGATAGGTAGGTAGATAGATAGATACACGTAGGTAGGTAGGTAGGTAGATAGATACAGATAGGTAGGTAGGTAGATAGATAGATACAGATATGTAGGTAGGTAGATAGATAGATAGAGATAGGAAGGTAGGTAGGTAGATACATAGAGATAGGTAGGTAGGTAGATAGATAGATAGAGATAGGTAGGTATGTAGATTGATAGATACAGATAGGTAGGTAGGTAGATAGATAGATAGAGATAGGTAGGTAGGTAGATTGATAAATAGAGATAGGTAGGCAGGTAGATAGATAGATAGAGATAAGTAGGTAGGTAGATTGATAGATACAGATAGGTAGGTAGGTAGATAGATAGATAGAGATAGGTAGGTAGGTAGATATATAGATAGAGATAGGTAGGTAGGTAGATAGATAGATACAGATAGGTAGGTAGGTAGATAGATAGATAGAGATAGATAGGTAGGTAGATTGATAGAGACAGATAGGTAGGTAGGTAGATAGATAGATAGAGATAGGTAGGTAGGTAGATTGATAGATACAGATAGGTAGGTAGGTAGATAGATAGATACAGATATGTACGTAGGTAGATAGATAGATAGAGATAGGTAGGTAGGTAGGTAGATATATAGAGATAGGTAGGTAGGTAGATAGATAGATAGAGATAGGTAGGTAGGTAGATTGATAGATACAGATAGGTAGGTAGGTAGATAGATAGATAGAGATAGGTAGGTAGGTAGATTGATAAATAGAGATAGGTAGGCAGGTAGATAGATAGATAGAGATAAGTAGGTAGGTAGATTGATAGATGCAGATAGGTAGGTAGGTAGATAGATAGATAGAGATAGGTAGGTAGGTAGATAGATAGATAGAGATAGGTAGGTAGATAGATAGATACAGATAGGTAGGTAGGTAGATAGATAGAGATAGATAGGTAGGTAGATTGATAGAGACAGATAGGTAGGTAGGTAGATAGATAGATAGAGATAGGTAGGTAGGTAGATTGATAGATACAGATAGGTAGGTAGGTAGATAGATAGATACAGATAGGTAGGTAGGTAGATAGATAGATAGAGATAGATAGGTAGGTAGATTGATAGAGACAGATAGGTAGGTAGGTAGATAGATAAATACAGATAGGTAGGTAGGTAGATTGATAGATACAGATAGGTAGGTAGGTAGGTAGATTGATAGATAGAGATAGGTAGGTAGGTAGATATTTAGATAGAGATAGGTACGTAGATAGATAAATACAGATAGGTAGGTAGGTAGATTGATAGATACAGATAGGTAGGTAGGTAGATTGATAGATACAGATAGGTAGGTAGGTAGATAGATAGATAGAGATAGATAGGTAGGTAGGTAGATAGATAGAGATAGGTAGGTAGGTAGATTGATAGATACAGATAGGTAGGTAGGTAGATAGATAGATACAGATAGGTATGTAGGTTGATAGATACAGATAGGTGGGTAGGTAGATTGATAGATACAGATAGGTAGGTAGGTAGATAGATAGATAGAGATAGATAGGTAGGTAGATTGATAGATAGAGATAGGTAGGTTGGTAGATTGATAGATACAGATAGGTAGGTAGATAGGTAGATAAATACAGATAGGTTGGTAGGTAGATTGATAGATAGAGATAGGTAGGTAGGTAGATTGATAGATACAGATAGGTAGGTAGGTAGATTGATAGATAGAGATAGGTAGGTAGGTACATAGATAGATAGAGATAGGTAGGTAGGTAGGTAGATAGATAGAGATAGGTAGGTAGGTAGATAGATAGATAGAGATAGATAGGTAGGTAGATTGATAGAGACAGATAGGTAGGTAGGTAGATTGGTAGATACAGATAGGTAGGTAGGTAGGTAGATTGATAGATACAGATAGGTAGGTAGGTAGATAGATAGATACAGATAGGTAGGTAGGTAGATAGATAGATACAGATATGTAGGTAGGTAGATAGATAGATACAGATAGGTAGGTAGGTAGATAGATAAATACAGATAGGTAGGTAGGTAGATAGATAGAGATAGGTAGGTAGGTAGATTGATAGATACAGATAGGTAGGTAGGTAGATAGATAGATACAGATAGGTAGGTAGGTAGATTGATAGATATAGATAGGTAGGCAGGTAGATAGATAGATAGAGATAAGTAGTTAGGTAGATTGATAGATACAGATAGGTAGGTAGGTAGATAGATAGATAGAGATAGGTAGGTAGGTAGATAGATAGATAGAGATAGGTAGGTAGGTAGACAGATAGATACAGATAGGTAGGTAGGTAGATAGATAGATAGAGATAGATAGGTAGGTAGATTGATAGATATAGATAGGTAGGCAGGTAGATAGATAGATAGAGATAAGTAGTTAGGTAGATTGATAGATACAGATAGGTAGGTAGGTAGATAGATAGATAGATAGATAGAGATAGGTAGGTAGG
Organism: Crotalus adamanteus; assembly: GCA_039797435.1. Lineage (NCBI taxonomy): Eukaryota > Metazoa > Chordata > Lepidosauria > Squamata > Viperidae > Crotalus > Crotalus adamanteus. The sequence goes on from CM077928.1 coordinate 1,738,695, forward strand.
TAGGTAGGTAGATAGATAGAGATAGATAGGTAGGTAGATTGGTAGATACAGATAGGTAGGTAGGTAGATTGATAGATACAGATAGGTAGGTAGGTAGATAGATAGATACAGATAGATAGGTAGGTAGATAGATAGATACAGATATGTAGGTAGGTAGATAGATAGATAGAGATAGGTAGGTAGGTAGGTAGATACATAGAGATAGGTAGGTAGGTAGATAGATAGATAGAGATAGGTAGGTAGGTAGATTGATAGATGCAGATAGGTAGGTAGGTAGATAGATAGATAGAGATAGGTAGGTAGGTAGATTGATAGATATAGATAGGTAGGCAGGTAGATAGATAGATAGAGATAAGTAGTTAGGTAGATTGATAGATACAGATAGGTAGGTAGGTAGATAGATAGATAGAGATAGGTAGGTAGGTAGATAGATAGATAGAGATAGGTAGGTAGGTAGACAGATAGATACAGATAGGTAGGTAGGTAGATAGATAGATAGAGATAGATAGGTAGGTAGATTGATAGATACAGATAGGTAGGTAGGTAGATTGATAGATACAGATAGGTAGGTAGGTAGATTGATAGATACAGATAGGTAGGTAGGTAGATAGATAGATACAGATAGGTAGGTAGATAGATAGATAGAGATAGGTAGATAGGTAGATAGATAGATACAGATAGGTAGGTAGGTAGATAGATAAATACAGATAGGTAGATAGGTAGATAGATAGATAGAGATAGGTAGGTAGGTAGATTGATAGATACAGATAGGTAGGTAGGTAGATAGATAGATACAGATAGGTAGGTAGGTAGATTGATAGATAGAGATAGGTAGGTAGGTAGGTAGATAGATAGATAGATAGATAGAGATAGGTAGGTAGGTAGGTAGATAGATAGAGATAGATAGGTAGGTAGATTGATAGAGACAGATAGGTAGGTAGGTAGATTGATAGATACAGATAGGTAGGTAGATAGATAGATACACGTAGGTAGGTAGGTAGATAGATAGATACAGATAGGTAGGTAGGTAGATAGATAGATACAGATATGTAGGTAGGTAGATAGATAGATAGAGATAGGAAGGTAGGTAGGTAGATACATAGAGATAGGTAGGTAGGTAGATAGATAGATAGAGATAGGTAGGTATGTAGATTGATAGATACAGATAGGTAGGTAGGTAGATAGATAGATAGAGATAGGTAGGTAGGTAGATTGATAAATAGAGATAGGTAGGCAGGTAGATAGATAGATAGAGATAAGTAGGTAGGTAGATTGATAGATACAGATAGGTAGGTAGGTAGATAGATAGATAGAGATAGGTAGGTAGGTAGATATATAGATAGAGATAGGTAGGTAGGTAGATAGATAGATACAGATAGGTAGGTAGGTAGATAGATAGATAGAGATAGATAGGTAGGTAGATTGATAGAGACAGATAGGTAGGTAGGTAGATAGATAGATAGAGATAGGTAGGTAGGTAGATTGATAGATACAGATAGGTAGGTAGGTAGATAGATAGATACAGATATGTACGTAGGTAGATAGATAGATAGAGATAGGTAGGTAGGTAGGTAGATATATAGAGATAGGTAGGTAGGTAGATAGATAGATAGAGATAGGTAGGTAGATAGATAGATACAGATAGGTAGGTAGGTAGATAGATAGAGATAGATAGGTAGGTAGATTGATAGAGACAGATAGGTAGGTAGGTAGATAGATAGATAGAGATAGGTAGGTAGGTAGATTGATAGATACAGATAGGTAGGTAGGTAGATAGATAGATACAGATAGGTAGGTAGGTAGATAGATAGATAGAGATAGATAGGTAGGTAGATTGATAGAGACAGATAGGTAGGTAGGTAGATAGATAAATACAGATAGGTAGGTAGGTAGATTGATAGATACAGATAGGTAGGTAGGTAGGTAGATTGATAGATAGAGATAGGTAGGTAGGTAGATATTTAGATAGAGATAGGTACGTAGATAGATAAATACAGATAGGTAGGTAGGTAGATTGATAGATACAGATAGGTAGGTAGGTAGATTGATAGATACAGATAGGTAGGTAGGTAGATAGATAGATAGAGATAGATAGGTAGGTAGGTAGATAGATAGAGATAGGTAGGTAGGTAGATTGATAGATACAGATAGGTAGGTAGGTAGATAGATAGATACAGATAGGTATGTAGGTTGATAGATACAGATAGGTGGGTAGGTAGATTGATAGATACAGATAGGTAGGTAGGTAGATAGATAGATAGAGATAGATAGGTAGGTAGATTGATAGATAGAGATAGGTAGGTTGGTAGATTGATAGATACAGATAGGTAGGTAGATAGGTAGATAAATACAGATAGGTTGGTAGGTAGATTGATAGATAGAGATAGGTAGGTAGGTAGATTGATAGATACAGATAGGTAGGTAGGTAGATTGATAGATAGAGATAGGTAGGTAGGTACATAGATAGATAGAGATAGGTAGGTAGGTAGATAGATAGAGATAGGTAGGTAGGTAGATAGATAGATAGAGATAGATAGGTAGGTAGATTGATAGAGACAGATAGGTAGGTAGGTAGATTGGTAGATACAGATAGGTAGGTAGGTAGGTAGATTGATAGATACAGATAGGTAGGTAGGTAGATAGATAGATACAGATAGGTAGGTAGGTAGATAGATAGATACAGATATGTAGGTAGGTAGATAGATAGATACAGATAGGTAGGTAGGTAGATAGATAAATACAGATAGGTAGGTAGGTAGATAGATAGAGATAGGTAGGTAGGTAGATTGATAGATACAGATAGGTAGGTAGGTAGATAGATAGATACAGATAGGTAGGTAGGTAGATTGATAGATAGAGATAGGTAGGTAGGTAGATAGATAGATAGATAGATAGAGATAGGTAGGTAGGTAGGTAGGTAGATAGATAGAGATAGATAGGTAGGTAGATTGGTAGATACAGATAGGTAGGTAGGTAGATTGATAGATACAGATAGGTAGGTAGGTAGATAGATAGATACAGATAGATAGGTAGGTAGATAGATAGATACAGATATGTAGGTAGGTAGATAGATAGATAGAGATAGGTAGGTAGGTAGGTAGATACATAGAGATAGGTAGGTAGGTAGATAGATAGATAGAGATAGGTAGGTAGGTAGATTGATAGATGCAGATAGGTAGGTAGGTAGATAGATAGATAGAGATAGGTAGGTAGGTAGATTGATAGATATAGATAGGTAGGCAGGTAGATAGATAGATAGAGATAAGTAGTTAGGTAGATTGATAGATACAGATAGGTAGGTAGGTAGATAGATAGATAGAGATAGGTAGGTAGGTAGATAGATAGATAGAGATAGGTAGGTAGGTAGACAGATAGATACAGATAGGTAGGTAGGTAGATAGATAGATAGAGATAGATAGGTAGGTAGATTGATAGAGACAGATAGGTAGGTAGGTATACAGATAGATAGAGATAGGTAGGTAGGTAGATTGATAGTTACAGATAGGTAGGTAGGTAGATAGATACAGATAGGTAGGTAGGTAGATAGATAGACAGAGATAGGTAGGTAGGTAGATAAATAGATACAGATATGTAGGTAGGTAGATAGATAAATACAGATAGGTAGGTAGGTAGATTGATAGGTAGAGATAGGTAGGTAGGTAGATTGATAGATACAGATAGGTAGGTAGGTAGATAGATAGATACAGATAGGTAGGTAGGTAGATAGATAGATAGAGATAGATAGGTAGGTAGGTAGATACATAGAGATAGGTAGGTAGGTAGATAGATAGATAGAGATAGGTAGGTAGGTAGATTGATAGATACAGATAGGTAGGTAGGTAGATAGATAGATAGAGATAGGTAGGTAGGTAGGTAGATTGATAGATATAGATAGGTAGGCAGGTAGATAGATAGATAGAGATAAGTAGTTAGGTAGATTGATAGATACAGATAGGTAGGTAGGTAGATAGATAGATAGAGATAGGTAGGTAGGTAGATAGATAGATAGAGATAGGTAGGTAGGTAGATAGATAGATACAGATAGGTAGGTAGGTAGATAGATAGATAGAGATAGATAGGTAGGTAGATTGATAGAGACAGATAGGTAGGTAGGTAGACAGATAGATAGAGATAGGTAGGTAGGTAGATTGATAGATACAGATAGGTAGGTAGGTAGATAGATACAGATAGGTAGGTAGGTAGATAGATAGATAGAGATAGATAGGTAGGTAGGTAGATACATAGAGATAGGTAGGTAGGTAGATAGATAGATAGAGATAGGTAGGTAGGTAGATTGATAGATACAGATAGGTAGGTAGGTAGATAGATAGATAGAGATAGGTAGGTAAGTAGGTAGATTGATAGATATAGATAGGTAGGCAGGTAGATAGATAGATAGAGATAAGTAGTTAGGTAGATTGATAGATACAGATAGGTAGGTAGGTAGATAGATAGATAGAGATAGGTAGGTAGGTAGATAGATAGATAGAGATAGGTAGGTAGGTAGATAGATAGATACAGATAGGTAGGTAGGTAGATAGATAGATAGAGATAGATAGGTAGGTAGATTGATAGAGACAGATAGGTAGGTAGGTAGACAGATAGATAGAGATAGGTAGGTAGGTAGATTGATAGATACAGATAGGTAGGTAGGTAGATAGATACAGATAGGTAGGTAGGTAGATAGATAGACAGAGATAGGTAGGTAGGTAGATAAATAGATACAGATATGTAGGTAGGTAGATAGATAAATACAGATAGGTAGGTAGGTAGATTGATAGGTAGAGATAGGTAGGTAGGTAGATAGATAGAGATAGGCAGGTAGGTAGGTAGATAGATAGAGATAGGTAGGTAGATAGATAGATAGATAGAGATAGATAGGTAGGTAGATTGATAGAGACAGATAGGTAGGTAGGTAGATAGATAGATACAGATAGGTAGGTAGGTAGATAGATAGATACAGATAGGTAGGTAGGTAGATAGATAGATACAGATATGTACGTAGGTAGATAGATAGATAGAGATAGGTAGGTAGGTAGGTAGGTAGATAGAGATAGGTAGGTAGGTAGGTAGATAGATAGATAGATAGATAGATAGATAGATAGATAGATAGAGATAGGTAGGTAGGTAGATTGATAGATACAGATAGGTAGGTAGGTAGATAGATAGATACAGATAGTTAGGTAGGTAGATAGATAGATAGAGATAGGTAGGTAGGTAGATAGATAGATACAGATAGGTAGGTAGGTAGATACATATAGGTAGGTAGATAGATAGATAGATAGAGATGGGTAGGTAGGTAGATTGATATATACAGATAGGTAGGTAGGTAGATAGATAGATACAGATAGGTAGGTAGGTAGATTGATAGATAGAGATAGGTAGGTAGGTAGATGGATAGATAGATAGATAGAGATAGGTAGGTAGGTAGGTAGATAGATAGAGATAGATAGGTAGGTAGATTGATAGATACAGATAGGTAGGTAGGTAGATTGACAGATACAGATAGGTAGGTAGGTAGATTGATAGATACAGATAGGTAGGTAGGTAGATTGACAGATACAGATAGGTAGGTAGGTAGATTGATAGATACAGATAGGTAGGTAGGTAGATAGATAGATACAGATAGGTAGGTAGGTAGATAGATAGATAGAGATAGGTAGGTAGGTAGATAGATAGATACAGATAGGTAGGTAGGTAGATAGATAAATACAGATAGGTAGGTAGGTAGATAGATAGATAGAGATAGGTAGGTAGGTAGATTGATAGATACAGATAGGTAGGTAGGTAGATAGATAGATACAGATAGGTAGGTAGGTAGATTGATAGATAGAGATAGGTAGGTAGGTAGATAGATAGATAGATAGATAGATAGATAGATAGATAGATAGAGATAGGTAGGTAGGTAGGTAGATAGATAGAGATAGATAGGTAGGTAGATTGATAGAAACAGATAGGTAGGTAGGTAGATTGATAGATACAGATAGGTAGGTAGGTAGATTGATAGATACAGATAGGTAGGTAGGTAGATAGATAGATACAGATAGGTAGGTAGGTAGATAGATAGATACAGATATTTACGTAGGTAGATAGATAGATAGAGATAGGTAGGTAGGTAGGTAGGTAGATAGAGATAGGTAGGTAGGTAGATAGATAGATAGATAGATAGATAGATAGATAGATAGATAGATAGATAGAGATAGGTAGGTAGGTAGATTGATAGATACAGATAGGTAGGTAGGTAGATAGATAGATACAGATAGTTAGGTAGGTAGATAGATAGAGATAGGTAGGTAGGTAGATAGATAGATACAGATAGGTAGGTAGGTAGATACATATAGGTAGGTAGGTAGATAGATAGATAGAGATGGGTAGGTAGGTAGATTGATATATACAGTTAGGTAGGTAGATAGATAGATACAGATAGGTAGGTAGGTAGATTGATAGATAGAGATAGGTAGGTAGGTAGATGGATAGATAGATAGATAGAGATAGGTAGGTAGGTAGGTAGATAGATAGAGATAGATAGGTAGGTAGATTGATAGATACAAATAGGTAGGTAGGTAGATTGACAGATACAGATAGGTAGGTAGGTAGATTGACAGATACAGATAGGTAGGTAGGTAGATTGATAGATACAGATAGGTAGGTAGGTAGATAGATAGATACAGATAGGTAGGTAGGTAGGTAGATAGATAGAGATAGGTAGGTAGGTAGATAGATAGATACAGATATGTAGGTAGGTAGATAGATAAATACAGATAGGTAGGTAGGTAGATAGATAGAGATAGGTAGGTAGATTGATAGAGACAGATAGGTAGGTAGGTAGATATATAGATAGAGATAGGTAGGTAGGTAGATTGATAGATACAGATAGGTAGGTAGGTAGATAGATAGATAGAAATAGGTAGGTAGGTAGATTGATAGATAGAGATAGGTAGGCAGGTAGATAGATAGATAGATAGAGATAAGTAGGTAGGTAGATTGATAGATACAGATAGATAGGTAGGTAGATAGATAGATAGATAGAGATAGGTAGGTAGGTAGATTGATAGATACAGATAGGTAGGTTGGTAGATAGATAGATAGAGATAGGTAGGTAGGTAGATAGATAGAGATAGGTAGGTAGGTAGATAGATAGATAGAGATAGGTAGGTAGGTATATAGATAGATCGATAGAGATAGGTAGGTAGGTAGATAGATAGATAGAGATAGGTAGGTAGGTAGATTGATAGATACAGATAGGTAGGTAGGTAGATAGATAGATAGATAGATACAGATAGGTAGGTAGGTAGATAGATAGATACAGATATGTAGGTAGGTAGGTATATAGATAGATACAGATAGGTAGGTAGGTAGGTAGATAGATAGATACAGATAGGTAGGTAGGTAGATAGATAGAAAGAGATAGATAGGTAGGTAGATTGATAGAGAAAGATAGGTAGGTAGGTAGATAGATAGATAGAGATAAGTAGGTAGGTAGATTGATAGATACAGATAGGTAGGTAGGTAGATAGATAGATACAGATAGGTAGGTACATAGATAGATACAGATAGGTAGGTAGGTAGATAGATAGATAGAGATAGATAGGTAGGTAGATTGATAGAGACAGATAGGTAGGTAGATAGATAGATAGAGATAAGTAGGTAGGTAGGTAGATAGATAGAGATAGGTAGGTAGCTAGGTAGATAGATAGAGATAGGTAGGTAGGTAGATAGATAGATAGAGATAGGTAGGTAGGTAGGTAGATAGATAGAGATAGGTAGGTAGGTAGATATATAGATAGAGATAGGTAGGTAGGTAGATTGATAGAGACAAATAGGTAGGTAGGTAGATAGATAGATAGATAGATAGATAGATAGATAGATAGATAGATAGATAGATAGATAGATAGATAGATAGAGATAGGTAGGTAGGTAGATTGATAGATACAAATAGGTATGTAGGTAGATAGATAGATACAGATAGGTAGGTAGGTAGATAGATAGATACATATGTAGGTAGGTAGGTAGATAGATAGATACAGATAGGTAGGTAGGTAGGTAGATAGATAGATACAGATAGGTAGGTAGGTAGATAGATAGATAGAGATAGATAGGTAGGTAGATTGATAGATACAGATAGGTAGGTAGGTAGATAGATAGATACAGATAGGTAGGTAGGTAGATAGATAGATAGAGATAGGTAGGTAGGTAGATAGATAGATAGAGATAGATAGGTAGGTAGATTGATAGAGACAGATAGGTAGGTAGGTAGATAGATAAATACAGATAGGTAGGTAGGTAGATTGATAGATACAGATAGGTAGGTAGGTAGGTAGATTGATAGATAGAGATAGGTAGGTAGGTAGATATTTAGATAGAGATAGGTACGTAGATAGATAAATACAGATAGGTAGGTAGGTAGATTGATAGATACAGATAGGTAGGTAGGTAGATTGATAGATACAGATAGGTAGGTAGGTAGATAGATAGATAGAGATAGATAGGTAGGTAGGTAGATAGATAGAGATAGGTAGGTAGGTAGATTGATAGATACAGATAGGTAGGTAGGTAGATAGATAGATACAGATAGGTATGTAGGTTGATAGATACAGATAGGTGGGTAGGTAGATTGATAGATACAGATAGGTAGGTAGGTAGATAGATAGATAGAGATAGATAGGTAGGTAGATTGATAGATAGAGATAGGTAGGTTGGTAGATTGATAGATACAGATAGGTAGGTAGATAGGTAGATAAATACAGATAGGTTGGTAGGTAGATTGATAGATAGAGATAGGTAGGTAGGTAGATTGATAGATACAGATAGGTAGGTAGGTAGATTGATAGATAGAGATAGGTAGGTAGGTACATAGATAGATAGAGATAGGTAGGTAGGTAGGTAGATAGATAGAGATAGGTAGGTAGGTAGATAGATAGATAGAGATAGATAGGTAGGTAGATTGATAGAGACAGATAGGTAGGTAGGTAGATTGGTAGATACAGATAGGTAGGTAGGTAGGTAGATTGATAGATACAGATAGGTAGGTAGGTAGATAGATAGATACAGATAGGTAGGTAGGTAGATAGATAGATACAGATATGTAGGTAGGTAGATAGATAGATACAGATAGGTAGGTAGGTAGATAGATAAATACAGATAGGTAGGTAGGTAGATAGATAGAGATAGGTAGGTAGGTAGATTGATAGATACAGATAGGTAGGTAGGTAGATAGATAGATACAGATAGGTAGGTAGGTAGATTGATAGATATAGATAGGTAGGCAGGTAGATAGATAGATAGAGATAAGTAGTTAGGTAGATTGATAGATACAGATAGGTAGGTAGGTAGATAGATAGATAGAGATAGGTAGGTAGGTAGATAGATAGATAGAGATAGGTAGGTAGGTAGACAGATAGATACAGATAGGTAGGTAGGTAGATAGATAGATAGAGATAGATAGGTAGGTAGATTGATAGATATAGATAGGTAGGCAGGTAGATAGATAGATAGAGATAAGTAGTTAGGTAGATTGATAGATACAGATAGGTAGGTAGGTAGATAGATAGATAGATAGATAGAGATAGGTAGGTAGGTAGGTAGGTAGATAGATAGAGATAGATAGGTAGGTAGATTGGTAGATACAGATAGGTAGGTAGGTAGATTGATAGATACAGATAGGTAGGTAGGTAGATAGATAGATACAGATAGATAGGTAGGTAGATAGATAGATACAGATATGTAGGTAGGTAGATAGATAGATAGAGATAGGTAGGTAGGTAGGTAGATACATAGAGATAGGTAGGTAGGTAGATAGATAGATAGAGATAGGTAGGTAGGTAGATTGATAGATGCAGATAGGTAGGTAGGTAGATAGATAGATAGAGATAGGTAGGTAGGTAGATTGATAGATATAGATAGGTAGGCAGGTAGATAGATAGATAGAGATAAGTAGTTAGGTAGATTGATAGATACAGATAGGTAGGTAGGTAGATAGATAGATAGAGATAGGTAGGTAGGTAGATAGATAGATAGAGATAGGTAGGTAGGTAGACAGATAGATACAGATAGGTAGGTAGGTAGATAGATAGATAGAGATAGATAGGTAGGTAGATTGATAGATACAGATAGGTAGGTAGGTAGATTGATAGATACAGATAGGTAGGTAGGTAGATTGATAGATACAGATAGGTAGGTAGGTAGATAGATAGATACAGATAGGTAGGTAGATAGATAGATAGAGATAGGTAGATAGGTAGATAGATAGATACAGATAGGTAGGTAGGTAGATAGATAAATACAGATAGGTAGATAGGTAGATAGATAGATAGAGATAGGTAGGTAGGTAGATTGATAGATACAGATAGGTAGGTAGGTAGATAGATAGATACAGATAGGTAGGTAGGTAGATTGATAGATAGAGATAGGTAGGTAGGTAGGTAGATAGATAGATAGATAGATAGAGATAGGTAGGTAGGTAGGTAGATAGATAGAGATAGATAGGTAGGTAGATTGATAGAGACAGATAGGTAGGTAGGTAGATTGATAGATACAGATAGGTAGGTAGATAGATAGATACACGTAGGTAGGTAGGTAGATAGATAGATACAGATAGGTAGGTAGGTAGATAGATAGATACAGATATGTAGGTAGGTAGATAGATAGATAGAGATAGGAAGGTAGGTAGGTAGATACATAGAGATAGGTAGGTAGGTAGATAGATAGATAGAGATAGGTAGGTATGTAGATTGATAGATACAGATAGGTAGGTAGGTAGATAGATAGATAGAGATAGGTAGGTAGGTAGATTGATAAATAGAGATAGGTAGGCAGGTAGATAGATAGATAGAGATAAGTAGGTAGGTAGATTGATAGATACAGATAGGTAGGTAGGTAGATAGATAGATAGAGATAGGTAGGTAGGTAGATATATAGATAGAGATAGGTAGGTAGGTAGATAGATAGATACAGATAGGTAGGTAGGTAGATAGATAGATAGAGATAGATAGGTAGGTAGATTGATAGAGACAGATAGGTAGGTAGGTAGATAGATAGATAGAGATAGGTAGGTAGGTAGATTGATAGATACAGATAGGTAGGTAGGTAGATAGATAGATACAGATATGTACGTAGGTAGATAGATAGATAGAGATAGGTAGGTAGGTAGGTAGATATATAGAGATAGGTAGGTAGGTAGATAGATAGATAGAGATAGGTAGGTAGGTAGATTGATAGATACAGATAGGTAGGTAGGTAGATAGATAGATAGAGATAGGTAGGTAGGTAGATTGATAAATAGAGATAGGTAGGCAGGTAGATAGATAGATAGAGATAAGTAGGTAGGTAGATTGATAGATGCAGATAGGTAGGTAGGTAGATAGATAGATAGAGATAGGTAGGTAGGTAGATAGATAGATAGAGATAGGTAGGTAGATAGATAGATACAGATAGGTAGGTAGGTAGATAGATAGAGATAGATAGGTAGGTAGATTGATAGAGACAGATAGGTAGGTAGGTAGATAGATAGATAGAGATAGGTAGGTAGGTAGATTGATAGATACAGATAGGTAGGTAGGTAGATAGATAGATACAGATAGGTAGGTAGGTAGATAGATAGATAGAGATAGATAGGTAGGTAGATTGATAGAGACAGATAGGTAGGTAGGTAGATAGATAAATACAGATAGGTAGGTAGGTAGATTGATAGATACAGATAGGTAGGTAGGTAGGTAGATTGATAGATAGAGATAGGTAGGTAGGTAGATATTTAGATAGAGATAGGTACGTAGATAGATAAATACAGATAGGTAGGTAGGTAGATTGATAGATACAGATAGGTAGGTAGGTAGATTGATAGATACAGATAGGTAGGTAGGTAGATAGATAGATAGAGATAGATAGGTAGGTAGGTAGATAGATAGAGATAGGTAGGTAGGTAGATTGATAGATACAGATAGGTAGGTAGGTAGATAGATAGATACAGATAGGTATGTAGGTTGATAGATACAGATAGGTGGGTAGGTAGATTGATAGATACAGATAGGTAGGTAGGTAGATAGATAGATAGAGATAGATAGGTAGGTAGATTGATAGATAGAGATAGGTAGGTTGGTAGATTGATAGATACAGATAGGTAGGTAGATAGGTAGATAAATACAGATAGGTTGGTAGGTAGATTGATAGATAGAGATAGGTAGGTAGGTAGATTGATAGATACAGATAGGTAGGTAGGTAGATTGATAGATAGAGATAGGTAGGTAGGTACATAGATAGATAGAGATAGGTAGGTAGGTAGATAGATAGAGATAGGTAGGTAGGTAGATAGATAGATAGAGATAGATAGGTAGGTAGATTGATAGAGACAGATAGGTAGGTAGGTAGATTGGTAGATACAGATAGGTAGGTAGGTAGGTAGATTGATAGATACAGATAGGTAGGTAGGTAGATAGATAGATACAGATAGGTAGGTAGGTAGATAGATAGATACAGATATGTAGGTAGGTAGATAGATAGATACAGATAGGTAGGTAGGTAGATAGATAAATACAGATAGGTAGGTAGGTAGATAGATAGAGATAGGTAGGTAGGTAGATTGATAGATACAGATAGGTAGGTAGGTAGATAGATAGATACAGATAGGTAGGTAGGTAGATTGATAGATAGAGATAGGTAGGTAGGTAGATAGATAGATAGATAGATAGAGATAGGTAGGTAGGTAGGTAGGTAGATAGATAGAGATAGATAGGTAGGTAGATTGGTAGATACAGATAGGTAGGTAGGTAGATTGATAGATACAGATAGGTAGGTAGGTAGATAGATAGATACAGATAGATAGGTAGGTAGATAGATAGATACAGATATGTAGGTAGGTAGATAGATAGATAGAGATAGGTAGGTAGGTAGGTAGATACATAGAGATAGGTAGGTAGGTAGATAGATAGATAGAGATAGGTAGGTAGGTAGATTGATAGATGCAGATAGGTAGGTAGGTAGATAGATAGATAGAGATAGGTAGGTAGGTAGATTGATAGATATAGATAGGTAGGCAGGTAGATAGATAGATAGAGATAAGTAGTTAGGTAGATTGATAGATACAGATAGGTAGGTAGGTAGATAGATAGATAGAGATAGGTAGGTAGGTAGATAGATAGATAGAGATAGGTAGGTAGGTAGACAGATAGATACAGATAGGTAGGTAGGTAGATAGATAGATAGAGATAGATAGGTAGGTAGATTGATAGAGACAGATAGGTAGGTAGGTATACAGATAGATAGAGATAGGTAGGTAGGTAGATTGATAGTTACAGATAGGTAGGTAGGTAGATAGATACAGATAGGTAGGTAGGTAGATAGATAGACAGAGATAGGTAGGTAGGTAGATAAATAGATACAGATATGTAGGTAGGTAGATAGATAAATACAGATAGGTAGGTAGGTAGATTGATAGGTAGAGATAGGTAGGTAGGTAGATTGATAGATACAGATAGGTAGGTAGGTAGATAGATAGATACAGATAGGTAGGTAGGTAGATAGATAGATAGAGATAGATAGGTAGGTAGGTAGATACATAGAGATAGGTAGGTAGGTAGATAGATAGATAGAGATAGGTAGGTAGGTAGATTGATAGATACAGATAGGTAGGTAGGTAGATAGATAGATAGAGATAGGTAGGTAGGTAGGTAGATTGATAGATATAGATAGGTAGGCAGGTAGATAGATAGATAGAGATAAGTAGTTAGGTAGATTGATAGATACAGATAGGTAGGTAGGTAGATAGATAGATAGAGATAGGTAGGTAGGTAGATAGATAGATAGAGATAGGTAGGTAGGTAGATAGATAGATACAGATAGGTAGGTAGGTAGATAGATAGATAGAGATAGATAGGTAGGTAGATTGATAGAGACAGATAGGTAGGTAGGTAGACAGATAGATAGAGATAGGTAGGTAGGTAGATTGATAGATACAGATAGGTAGGTAGGTAGATAGATACAGATAGGTAGGTAGGTAGATAGATAGATAGAGATAGATAGGTAGGTAGGTAGATACATAGAGATAGGTAGGTAGGTAGATAGATAGATAGAGATAGGTAGGTAGGTAGATTGATAGATACAGATAGGTAGGTAGGTAGATAGATAGATAGAGATAGGTAGGTAGGTAGGTAGATTGATAGATATAGATAGGTAGGCAGGTAGATAGATAGATAGAGATAAGTAGTTAGGTAGATTGATAGATACAGATAGGTAGGTAGGTAGATAGATAGATAGAGATAGGTAGGTAGGTAGATAGATAGATAGAGATAGGTAGGTAGGTAGATAGATAGATACAGATAGGTAGGTAGGTAGATAGATAGATAGAGATAGATAGGTAGGTAGATTGATAGAGACAGATAGGTAGGTAGGTAGACAGATAGATAGAGATAGGTAGGTAGGTAGATTGATAGATACAGATAGGTAGGTAGGTAGATAGATACAGATAGGTAGGTAGGTAGATAGATAGACAGAGATAGGTAGGTAGGTAGATAAATAGATACAGATATGTAGGTAGGTAGATAGATAAATACAGATAGGTAGGTAGGTAGATTGATAGGTAGAGATAGGTAGGTAGGTAGATAGATAGAGATAGGCAGGTAGGTAGGTAGATAGATAGAGATAGGTAGGTAGATAGATAGATAGATAGAGATAGATAGGTAGGTAGATTGATAGAGACAGATAGGTAGGTAGGTAGATTGACAGATACAGATAGGTAGGTAGGTAGATTGATAGATACAGATAGGTAGGTAGGTAGATTGACAGATACAGATAGGTAGGTAGGTAGATTGATAGATACAGATAGGTAGGTAGGTAGATAGATAGATACAGATAGGTAGGTAGGTAGATAGATAGATAGAGATAGGTAGGTAGGTAGATAGATAGATACAGATAGGTAGGTAGGTAGATAGATAAATACAGATAGGTAGGTAGGTAGATAGATAGATAGAGATAGGTAGGTAGGTAGATTGATAGATACAGATAGGTAGGTAGGTAGATAGATAGATACAGATAGGTAGGTAGGTAGATTGATAGATAGAGATAGGTAGGTAGGTAGATAGATAGATAGATAGATAGATAGATAGATAGATAGATAGATAGATAGATAGATAGATAGAGATAGGTAGGTAGGTAGGTAGATAGATAGAGATAGATAGGTAGGTAGATTGATAGAAACAGATAGGTAGGTAGGTAGATTGATAGATACAGATAGGTAGGTAGGTAGATTGATAGATACAGATAGGTAGGTAGGTAGATAGATAGATACAGATAGGTAGGTAGGTAGATAGATAGATACAGATATTTACGTAGGTAGATAGATAGATAGAGATAGGTAGGTAGGTAGGTAGGTAGATAGAGATAGGTAGGTAGGTAGATAGATAGATAGATAGATAGATAGATAGATAGATAGATAGATAGATAGATAGATAGATAGATAGATAGATAGATAGAGATAGGTAGGTAGGTAGATTGATAGATACAGATAGGTAGGTAGGTAGATAGATAGATACAGATAGTTAGGTAGGTAGATAGATAGAGATAGGTAGGTAGGTAGATAGATAGATACAGATAGGTAGGTAGGTAGATACATATAGGTAGGTAGGTAGATAGATAGATAGAGATGGGTAGGTAGGTAGATTGATATATACAGTTAGGTAGGTAGATAGATAGATACAGATAGGTAGGTAGGTAGATTGATAGATAGAGATAGGTAGGTAGGTAGATGGATAGATAGATAGATAGAGATAGGTAGGTAGGTAGGTAGATAGATAGAGATAGATAGGTAGGTAGATTGATAGATACAAATAGGTAGGTAGGTAGATTGACAGATACAGATAGGTAGGTAGGTAGATTGACAGATACAGATAGGTAGGTAGGTAGATTGATAGATACAGATAGGTAGGTAGGTAGATAGATAGATACAGATAGGTAGGTAGGTAGGTAGATAGATAGAGATAGGTAGGTAGGTAGATAGATAGATACAGATATGTAGGTAGGTAGATAGATAAATACAGATAGGTAGGTAGGTAGATAGATAGAGATAGGTAGGTAGATTGATAGAGACAGATAGGTAGGTAGGTAGATATATAGATAGAGATAGGTAGGTAGGTAGATTGATAGATACAGATAGGTAGGTAGGTAGATAGATAGATAGAAATAGGTAGGTAGGTAGATTGATAGATAGAGATAGGTAGGCAGGTAGATAGATAGATAGATAGAGATAAGTAGGTAGGTAGATTGATAGATACAGATAGATAGGTAGGTAGATAGATAGATAGATAGAGATAGGTAGGTAGGTAGATTGATATATACAGATAGGTAGGTTGGTAGATAGATAGATAGAGATAGGTAGGTAGGTAGATAGATAGAGATAGGTAGGTAGGTAGATAGATAGATAGAGATAGGTAGGTAGGTATATAGATAGATCGATAGAGATAGGTAGGTAGGTAGATAGATAGATAGAGATAGGTAGGTAGGTAGATTGATAGATACAGATAGGTAGGTAGGTAGATAGATAGATACATAGATACAGATAGGTAGGTAGGTAGATAGATAGATACAGATATGTAGGTAGGTAGGTATATAGATAGATACAGATAGGTAGGTAGGTAGGTAGATAGATAGATACAGATAGGTAGGTAGGTAGATAGATAGAAAGAGATAGATAGGTAGGTAGATTGATAGAGAAAGATAGGTAGGTAGGTAGATAGATAGATAGAGATAAGTAGGTAGGTAGATTGATAGATACAGATAGGTAGGTAGGTAGATAGATAGATACAGATAGGTAGGTACATAGATAGATACAGATAGGTAGGTAGGTAGATAGATAGATAGAGATAGATAGGTAGGTAGATTGATAGAGACAGATAGGTAGGTAGATAGATAGATAGAGATAAGTAGGTAGGTAGGTAGATAGATAGAGATAGGTAGGTAGCTAGGTAGATAGATAGAGATAGGTAGGTAGGTAGATAGATAGATAGAGATAGGTAGGTAGGTAGGTAGATAGATAGAGATAGGTAGGTAGGTAGATATATAGATAGAGATAGGTAGGTAGGTAGATTGATAGAGACAAATAGGTAGGTAGGTAGATAGATAGATAGATAGATAGATAGATAGATAGATAGATAGATAGAGATAGGTAGGTAGGTAGATTGATAGATACAAATAGGTATGTAGGTAGATAGATAGATACAGATAGGTAGGTAGGTAGATAGATAGATACATATGTAGGTAGGTAGGTAGATAGATAGATACAGATAGGTAGGTAGGTAGGTAGATAGATAGATACAGATAGGTAGGTAGGTAGATAGATAGATAGAGATAGATAGGTAGGTAGATTGATAGATACAGATAGGTAGGTAGGTAGATAGATAGATACAGATAGGTAGGTAGGTAGATAGATAGATAGAGATAGGTAGGTAGGTAGGTAGATAGATAGAGATGGATAGGTAGGTAGGTAGGTAGATAGAGATAGGTAGGTAGGTAGATAGATAGATAGAGTTAGGTAGGTAGGTAGGTAGATAGATAGAGATAGGTAGGTAGGTAGATAGATAGATAGAGATAGATAGGTAGGTAGATTGATAGAGATAGTTAGGTAGTTAGGTAGATAGATAGATAGAGATAGGTAGGTAGGTTGATTGATAGATAGATACAGATAGGTCGCTAGGTAGATAGATAAAGATAGGTAGGTAGGTAGATAGATAGATAGATAGATAGTTAGATAGATACATAGAGATATGTAGGTGGGTAGATAGATAGATAGAGATAGGTAGGTAGGTAGATTGATAGATACAGATAGGTAGGTAGGTAGATAGATAGATAGAGATAGGTAGGTAGGTAGATAGATAGAGATAGGTAGGTAGGTAGATAGATAGATAGAGATAGGTAGGTAGGTATATAGATAGATCGATAGAGATAGGTAGGTAGGTAGATAGATAGATAGAGATAGGTAGGTAGGTAGATTGATAGATACAGATAGGTAGGTAGGTAGATAGATAGATAGATAGATACAGATACGTAGGTAGGTAGATAGATAGATACAGATATGTAGGTAGGTAGGTAGATAGATAGAGATAGGTAGGTAGGTAGGTATATAGATAGATACAGATATGTAGGTAGGTAGGTAGATAGATACAGATAGGTAGGTAGGTATATAGATAGATCGATAGAGATAGGTAGGTAGGTAGATAGATAGATAGAGATAGGTAGGTAGGTAGATTGATAGATACAGATAGGTAGGTAGGTAGATAGATAGATAGATACAGATAGGTAGGTAGGTAGATAGATAGATACAGATATGTAGGTAGGTAGGTAGATAGATAGATACAGATAGGTAGGTAGGTAGGTAGATAGATAGATACAGATAGGTAGGTAGGTAGATAGATAGAAAGAGATAGATAGGTAGGTAGATTGATAGAGAAAGATAGGTAGGTAGGTAGATAGATAGATAGAGATAAGTAGGTAGGTAGATTGATAGATACAGATAGGTAGGTAGGTAGATAGATAGATACAGATAGGTAGGTACATAGATAGATACAGATAGGTAGGTAGGTAGGTAGATAGATAGATAGAGATAGATAGGTAGGTAGATTGATAGATACAGATAGGTAGGTAGGTAGATAGATAGAGATAGGTAGGTAGGTAGATAGATAGATAGATAGAGATAGGTAGGTAGGTAGATTGATAGATACAGATAGGTAGGTAGATTGATAGAGACAGATAGGTAGGTAGGTAGATATATAGATAGAGATAGGTAGGTAGGTAGATTGATAGATACAGATAGGTAGGTAGGTAGATAGATAGATAGAGATAGGTAGGTAGGTAGATTGATAGATAGAGATAGGTAGGCAGGTAGATAGATAGATAGAGATAAGTAGGTAGGTAGATTGATAGATACAGATAGGTAGGTAGGTAGATAGATAGATAGAGATAGGTAGGTAGGTAGATAGATAGAGATAGGTAGGTAGGTAGATAGATAGATAGAGATAGGTAGGTAGGTATATAGATAGATCGATAGAGATAGGTAGGTAGGTAGATAGATAGATAGAGATAGGTAGGTAGGTAGATTGATAGATACAGATAGGTAGGTAGGTAGATAGATAGATACAGATAGGTAGGTAGATAGATAGATAGATACAGATATGTAGGTAGGTAGGTAGATAGATACAGATAGGTAGGTAGGTAGGTAGATAGATAGATACAGATAGGTAGGTAGGTAGATAGATAGAAAGAGATAGATAGGTAGGTAGATTGATAGAGAAAGATAGGTAGGTAGGTAGATAGATAGATAGAGATAAGTAGGTAGGTAGATTGATAGATACAGATAGGTAGGTAGGTAGATAGATAGATACAGATAGGTAGGTAGATAGATAGATACAGATAGGTAGGTAGGTAGATAGATAGATAGAGATAGATAGGTAGGTAGATTGATAGAGACAGATAGGTAGGTAGGTAGATAGATAGATAGAGATAAGTAGGTAGGTAGGTAGATAGATAGAGATAGGTAGGTATGTAGGTAGATAGATACAGATAGGTAGGTAGGTAGATAGATAGGTAGAGATAGGTAGGTAGGTATGTAGGTAGATAGATAGAGATAGGTAGGAAGGTAGGTAGATAGATACAGATAGGTAGGTAGGTAGGTAGATAGATAGAGATAGGTAGGAAGGTAGATTGATAGATACAGATAGGTAGGTAGGTAGATAGATAGAGATAGGTAGGTAGATAGATAGAGATAGGTAGGTAGGTAGATAGATACATAGAGATAGTTAAGTAGGTAGGTAGATAGATACAGATAGGTAGGTAGGTAGGTAGATAGATAGAGATAGGTAGGTAGGTAGATTGATAGATATAGATAGGTAGGTAGGTAGGTAGGTAGATAGATACAGATAGGTAGGTAGGTAGGTAGGTAGATTGATAGATATAGATAGGTAGGTAGGTAGATAGATAGAGATAGGTAGGTAGGTAGGTAGATAGATAGAGATAGGTAGGTAGGTAGATAGATAGATAGATAGATAGATAGATAGATAGATAGATAGATAGATAGATAGATAGATAGAGATAGGTAGGTATGTAGATTGATAGATACAGATAGGTAGGTAGGTAGATAGATAGATAGAGATAGGTAAGTAGGAAGATTGATAGAGACAGATAGGTAGGTAGGTAGATAGATAGATAGAGATAGGTAGGTAGGTAGATTGATAGATAGAGATAGGTAGGCAGGTAGATAGATAGATAGAGATAGGCAGGTAGGTAGATAGATAGATCTAGATATGTAGGTAGGTAGATAGATATATAGAGATAGGTAGGTAGGTAGATTGATAGATAGAGATAGGTAGGTAGGTAGATAGATAGATAGATAGATAGATAGATAGATAGATAGATAGATAGATAGATAGATAGATAGATAGATAGATAGAGATAGGTAGGTAGGTAGATAGATAGATAGAGATAGGTAGGTAGGTAGATTGATAGATACAGATAGGTAGGTAGGTAGTTAGATAGATACAGATATGTAGGTAGGTAGATAGATAGATACAGATAGGTAGGTAGGTAGGTAGATAGATAGATACAAATAGGTAGGTAGGTAGATAGAGATAGGTAGGTAGGTAGATTGATAGATACAGATAGGTAGGTAGGTAGATAGATAGATACAGATAGGTAGGTAGGTAGATTGATAGATACAGATAGGTAGGTAGGTAGATAGATAGATAGATAGATAGATAGATAGATAGATAGATAGATAGATAGATAGATAGATAGAGATATGTAGGTAGGTAGGTAGATAGATAGAGATAGTTAGGTAGGTAGGTAGGTAGATAGAGATAGGTAGGTAGGTAGGTAGATAGATAGAGATAGGTAGGTAGGTAGATAGATAGATAGAGATAGGTAGGTAGGTAGGTAGATAGATAGAGATAGGTAGTTAGGTAGATAGATAGATAGAGATAGATAGGTAGGTAGGTAGATTGATAGAGACAGATAGGTAGGTAGGTAGATAGATAGATAGAGATAGGTAGGTAGATTGATAGATACAGATAGGTAGGTAGGTAGATAGATAGATACAGATAGGTAGGTAGGTAGATAGATAGATACAGATAGGTAGGTAGGTAGATAGATAGATACAGATAGGTAGGTAGGTACATAGATAGATGAAGATATGTAGGTAGGTAGATAGATAGATAGAGATAGATAGGTAGGTAGGTAGATAGATACAGATAGGTAGGTAGGTAGATAGATAGGTAGAGATAGGTAGGTAGGTATGTAGGTAGATAGATAGAGATAGGTAGGAAGGTAGGTAGATAGATACAGATAGGTAGGTAGGTAGGTAGATAGATAGAGATAGGTAGGAAGGTAGATTGATAGATACAGATAGGTAGGTAGGTAGATAGATAGAGATAGGTAGGTAGATAGATAGAGATAGGTAGGTAGGTAGATAGATACATAGAGATAGTTAAGTAGGTAGGTAGATAGATACAGATAGGTAGGTAGGTAGGTAGATAGATAGAGATAGGTAGGTAGGTAGATTGATAGATATAGATAGGTAGGTAGGTAGGTAGGTAGATAGATACAGATAGGTAGGTAGGTAGGTAGGTAGGTAGGTAGATTGATAGATATAGATAGGTAGGTAGGTAGATAGATAGAGATAGGTAGTAGGTAGATAGATAGATAGATAGATAGATAGATAGATAGATAGATAGATAGATAGATAGATAGATAGATAGATAGATAGAGATAGGTAGGTATGTAGATTGATAGATACAGATAGGTAGGTAGGTAGATAGATAGATAGAGATAGGTAGGTAGGAAGATTGATAGAGACAGATAGGTAGGTAGGTAGATAGATAGATAGAGATAGGTAGGTAGGTAGATTGATAGATAGAGATAGGTAGGCATGTAGATAGATAGATAGAGATAGGTAGGTAGGTAGATAGATAGATAGAGATATGTAGGTAGGTAGATAGATAGATAGAGATAGGTAGGTAGGTAGATTGATAGATAGAGATAGGTAGGTAGGTAGGTAGATAGATAGATAGATAGATAGATAGATAGATAGATAGATAGATAGATAGATAGATAGATAGATAGATAGATAGATAGATAGATAGATAGAGATATGTAGGTAGGTAGGTAGATAGATAGAGATAGTTAGGTAGGTAGATTGATAGATACAGATAGGTAGGTAGGTAGTTAGATAGATACAGATATGTAGGTAGGTAGATAGATAGATACAGATAGGTAGGTAGGTAGGTAGATAGATAGATACAAATAGGTAGGAAGGTAGATAGAGATAGTTAGGTAGGTAGATTGATAGATACAGATAGGTAGGTAGGTAGATAGATAGATACAGATAGGTAGGTAGGTAGATTGATAGATACAGATAGGTAGGTAGATAGATAGATAGATAGATAGATAGATAAATAGATAGATAGATAGATAGATAGATAGATAGATAGATAGATAGATAGATAGATAGATAGATAGATAGATAGATAGAGATATGTAGGTAGGTAGGTAGATAGATAGAGATAGTTAGGTAGGTAGATAGATAGAGATAGGTAGGTAGGTATGTAGATAGATAGAGATAGGTAGGTAGGTAGATAGATAGATAGAGATAGGTAGGTAGGTAGGTAGATAGATAGAGATAGGTAGTTAGGTAGATAGATAGATAGAGATAGATAGGTAGGTAGGTAGATTGATAGAGACAGATAGGTAGGTAGGTAGATAGATAGATAGAGATAGGTAGGTAGATTGATAGATACAGATAGGTAGGTAGGTAGATAGATAGATACAGATAGGTAGGTAGGTAGATAGATAGATACAGATAGGTAGGTAGATAGATAGATACAGATATGTAGGTAGGTAGATAGATAGATAGAGATAGGTAGGTAGGTAGGGAGGTAGATAGATAGAGATAGGTAGGTAGGTAGGTAGGTAGGTAGAGATAGTTAGGTAGGTTGGTAGATAGATACAGATAGGTAGGTAGGTAGATAGATAGATACAGATTGGTAGGTAGGTATATAGATAGATACAAATATGTAGGTAGGTAGATAGATAGAGAGAGATAGGTAGGTAGGTAGGTAGGTAGGTAGATAGAGATAGTAGGTAGGTAGGTAGGTAGAGATAGTTAGGTAGGTTGGTAGATAGATACAGATAGGTAGGTATGTAGATAGATAGATAGAGATAGGTAGGTAGGTAGATTGATAGATACAGATAGGTAGGTAGGTAGGTAGATAGATAGAGATAGGTAGGTAGGTAGTTAGATCGATAGAGATAGGTAGGTAGGTAGGTAGATAGATAGATAGATAGATAGATAGATAGATAGATAGATAGATAGATAGATAGATAGATAGATAGAGATAAGTAGGTAGGTAGGTAGATAGGTAGGTACATAGGTAGGTAGGTAGATAGATAGCTAGACATAGGTAGGTAGGTAGATTGATAGATACAGATAGGTAGGTAGGTAGATAGATAGATACAGATAGGTAGGTAGGTAGATAGATAGATAGAGATAGGTAGGTAGGTAGATAGATAAATACAGATAGGTAGGTAGGTAGGTAGATAGATAGAGATAGGTAGGTAGGTAGATAGATAGATTGATAGAGATAGGCAGGTAGGTAGATTGATAGATACAGATAGGTAGGTAGGAAGATAGATAGATACAGATTGGTAGGTAGGTAGATAGATAAATACAGATAGGTAGGTAGGTAGATAGATAGATAGATAGATAGATAGATAGATAGATAGATAGATAGATAGATAGATAGAGATAAGTAGGTAGGTAGGTTGATAGATACAGATAGGTAGGTTGGTAGATAGATAGATAGAGATAGATAGGTAGGTAGATTGATAGATACAGATAGGTAGGTAGGTAGGCAGATAGATACAGATAGGTAGGTAGGTAGGTAGATCGATAGAGATAGGTAGGTAGGTAGATAGATAGATAGATAGAGATAGGTAGGTAGGTAGATTGATAGATACAGATAGGTAGGTAGCTAGATAGATAGATACAGATAGGTAGGTAGGTAGATAGATAGCTAGACATAGGTAGGTAGGTAGATTGATAGATACAGATAGGTAGGTAGGTAGATAGATACAGATAGGTAGGTAGGTAGATAGATAGATAGAGATAGGTAGGTAGGTAGATAGATAAATACAGATAGGTAGGTAGGTAGGTAGATAGATAGAGATAGGTAGGTAGGTAGATAGATAGATAGATAGAGATAGGCAGGTAGGTAGATTGATAGATACAGATAGGTAGGTAGGTAGATAGATAGGTAGAGATAGGTAGGTAGGTATGTAGGTAGATAGATAGAGATAGGTAGGAAGGTAGGTAGATAGATACAGATAGGTAGGTAGGTAGGTAGATAGATAGAGATAGGTAGGAAGGTAGATTGATAGATACAGATAGGTAGGTAGGTAGATAGATAGAGATAGGTAGGTAGATAGATAGAGATAGGTAGGTAGGTAGATAGATACATAGAGATAGTTAAGTAGGTAGGTAGATAGATACAGATAGGTAGGTAGGTAGGTAGATAGATAGAGATAGGTAGGTAGGTAGATTGATAGATATAGATAGGTAGGTAGGTAGGTAGGTAGATAGATACAGATAGGTAGGTAGGTAGGTAGGTAGGTAGATTGATAGATATAGATAGGTAGGTAGGTAGATAGATAGAGATAGGTAGGTAGGTAGATAGATAGATAGATAGATAGATAGATAGATAGATAGATAGATAGATAGATAGATAGATAGATAGAGATAGGTAGGTATGTAGATTGATAGATACAGATAGGTAGGTAGGTAGATAGATAGATAGAGATAGGTAGGTAGGAAGATTGATAGAGACAGATAGGTAGGTAGGTAGATAGATAGATAGAGATAGGTAGGTAGGTAGATTGATAGATAGAGATAGGTAGGCATGTAGATAGATAGATAGAGATAGGCAGGTAGGTAGATAGATAGATAGAGATATGTAGGTAGGTAGATAGATAGATAGAGATAGGTAGGTAGGTAGATTGATAGATAGAGATAGGTAGGTAGGTAGGTAGATAGATAGATAGATAGATAGATAGATAGATAGATAGATAGATAGATAGATAGAGATAGGTAGGTAGGTAGATAGATAGATAGAGATAGGTAGGTAGGTAGATTGATAGATACAGATAGGTAGGTAGGTAGTTAGATAGATACAGATATGTAGGTAGGTAGATAGATAGATACAGATAGGTAGGTAGGTAGGTAGATAGATAGATACAAATAGGTAGGTAGGTAGATAGAGATAGTTAGGTAGGTAGATTGATAGATACAGATAGGTAGGTAGGTAGATAGATAGATACAGATAGGTAGGTAGGTAGATTGATAGATACAGATAGGTAGGTAGATAGATAGATAGATAGATAGATAGATAGATAGATAGATAGATAGATAGATAGATAGATAGATAGATAGATAGATAGATAGATAGAGATATGTAGGTAGGTAGGTAGATAGATAGAGATAGTTAGGTAGGTAGGTAGATAGATAGAGATAGGTAGGTAGGTATGTAGATAGATAGAGATAGGTAGGTAGGTAGATAGATAGATAGAGATAGGTAGGTAGGTAGGTAGATAGATAGAGATAGGTAGTTAGGTAGATAGATAGATAGAGATAGATAGGTAGGTAGGTAGATTGATAGAGACAGATAGGTAGGTAGGTAGATAGATAGATAGAGATAGGTAGGTAGATTGATAGATACAGATAGGTAGGTAGGTAGATAGATAGATACAGATAGGTAGGTAGGTAGATAGATAGATACAGATAGGTAGGTAGATAGATAGATACAGATATGTAGGTAGGTAGATAGATAGATAGAGATAGGTAGGTAGGTAGGGAGGTAGATAGATAGAGATAGGTAGGTAGGTAGGTAGGTAGGTAGAGATAGTTAGGTAGGTTGGTAGATAGATACAGATAGGTAGGTAGGTAGATAGATAGATAGAGATAGGTAGGTAGGTAGATTGATAGATACAGATAGGTAGGTAGGTAGATAGATAGATACAGATAGATAGGTAGGTATATAGATAGATACAAATATGTAGGTAGGTAGATAGATAGAGAGAGATAGGTAGGTAGGTAGGTAGGTAGATAGATAGAGATAGTAGGTAGGTAGGTAGGTAGAGATAGTTAGGTAGGTTGGTAGATAGATACAGATAGGTAGGTATGTAGATAGATAGATAGAGATAGGTAGGTAGGTAGATTGATAGATACAGATAGGTAGGTAGGTAGGTAGATAGATAGAGATAGGTAGGTAGGTAGGTAGATCGATAGAGATAGGTAGGTAGGTAGATAGATAGATAGATAGATAGATAGATAGATAGAGATAAGTAGGTAGGTAGGTAGATAGGTAGGTACATAGGTAGGTAGGTAGATAGATAGCTAGACATAGGTAGGTAGGTAGATTGATAGATACAGATAGGTAGGTAGGAAGATAGATAGATACAGATAGGTAGGTAGGTAGATAGATAGATAGAGATAGGTAGGTAGGTAGATAGATAAATACAGATAGGTAGGTAGGTAGGTAGATAGATAGAGATAGGTAGGTAGGTAAATAGATAGATTGATAGAGATAGGCAGGTAGGTAGATTGATAGATACAGATAGGTAGGTAGGAAGATAGATAGATACAGATTGGTAGGTAGGTAGATAGATAAATACAGATAGGTAGGTAGGTAGATAGATAGATAGATAGATAGATAGATAGATAGATAGATAGATAGATAGATAGATAGATAGATAGAGATAAGTAGGTAGGTAGGTTGATAGATACAGATAGGTAGGTTGGTAGATAGATAGATAGAGATAGATAGGTAGGTAGATTGATAGATACAGATAGGTAGGTAGGTAGGCAGATAGATACAGATAGGTAGGTAGGTAGGTAGATCAATAGAGATAGGTAGGTAGGTAGATAGATAGATAGATAGAGATAGGTAGGTAGGTAGATTGATAGATACAGATAGGTAGGTAGCTAGATAGATAGATACAGATAGGTAGGTAGGTAGATAGATAGCTAGACATAGGTAGGTAGGTAGATTGATAGATACAGATAGGTAGGTAGGTAGATAGATACAGATAGGTAGGTAGGTAGATAGATAGATAGAGATAGGTAGGTAGGTAGATAGATAAATACAGATAGGTAGGTAGGTAGGTAGATAGATAGAGATAGGTAGGTAGGTAGATAGATAGATAGATAGAGATAGGCAGGTAGGTAGATTGATAGATACAGATAGGTAGGTAGGAAGATAGATAGATACAGATTGGTAGGTAGGTAGATAGATAAATACAGATAGGTAGGTAGGTAGATAGATAGATAGATAGATAGATAGATAGATAGATAGATAGATAGATAGATAGAGATAAGTAGGTAGGTAGGTTGATAGATACAGATAGGTAGGTGGGTAGATAGATAGATAGGGATAGATAGGTAGGTAGATTGATAGAGACAGATAGGTTGGTAGGTAGATAGATAGATAGAGATAGGTACGTAGGTAGATTGATAGATACAGATAGGTAGGTAGGTAGATAGATATATACAGATAGGTAGGTAGGTAGATTGATAGATACAGATAGGTAGGTAGGTAGATTGATAGATACAGATAGGTAGGTAGGTAGATTGATAGATAGAGATAGGTAGGTAGATAGATAGATAGATAGATAGATAGATAGATAGATAGATAGATAGATAGATAGATAGATAGATAGATAGATAGATAGAGATAGGTAGGTAGGTAGATTGATAGATACAGATAGGTAGGTAGGTAGATAGATAGATAGATACAGATAGGTAGATAGGTAGATTGATAGATACAGATAGGTAGGTAGGTAGATAGATAGATAGAGATAGGTAGGTAGGTAGATAGATAGATACAGATAGGTAGGTAGGTAGATAGATAGATAGAGATAGATAGGTAGGTAGATTGATAGAGACAGATAGGTAGTAGGTAGATAGATAGATAGAGATAGGTAGGTAGGTAGATTGATAGATACAGATAGGTAGGTAGGTAGATAGATAGATACTGATAGGTAGGTAGGTAGATAGATACAGATAGGTAGGTAGGTAGATAGATAGATACAGATAGGTAGGTAGGTAGATTGATAGATAGAGATAAGTAGGTAGGTAGATAGATAGATAGAGATAGGTAGGTAGGTAGGTAGGTAGATAGAGATAGGTAGGTAGGTAGATAGATAGATAGAGATAGATAGGTAGGTAGATTGATAGAGACAGATAGGTAGGTAGGTAGATTGATAGATACAGATAAGTAGGTATGTAGATTGATAGATACAGATAGGTAGGTAGGTAGATAGATAGATACAGATAGGTAGGTAGGTAGATAGATAGATACAGACAGGTAGGTAGGTAGATAGATAGATACAGATATGTAGGTAGGTAGATAGATGGATAGATAGATAGATAGATAGATAGATAGATAGATAGATAGATAGATAGATAGATAGAGATAGGTAGGTAGTTAGGTAGATAGATAGAGATAGGTAGGTAGGTAGATAGATAGATAGATAGAGATAGATAGGTAGGTAGATTCATAGATACAGATAGGTAGGTAGGTAGATAGATAGATAGATAGATACATATAGGTAGGTAGGTAGATAGATAGCGATAGGTAGGAAGGTAGGTAGATAGATAGATAGATAGATAGAGATAGATAGGTAGGTAGATTGATAGATACAGATAGGTAGGTAGGTAGATAGATAGATACACATAGGTAGGTAGGTAGATAGATAGATAGAGATAGGTAGGTAGGTAGATTGATAGATAGATAGATAGATAGATAGATAGATAGATAGATAGATAGATAGATAGATAGATAGATAGATAGAGATAGGTAGTCAGGTAGGTAGATAGATAGAGATAGATAGGTAGGTAGATTGATAGAGACAGATAGGTAGATAGGTAGATTGATAGATACAGATAGGTAGGTAGGTAGATAGATAGATAGAGATAGGTAGGTAGGTAGATAGATAGATAGATAGATAGATAGATAGATAGATAGATAGAGATAAGTAGGTAGGTAGGTTGATAGATACAGATAGGTAGGTTGGTAGATAGATAGATAGAGATAGATAGGTAGGTAGATTGATAGATACAGATAGGTAGGTAGGTAGGCAGATAGATACAGATAGGTAGGTAGGTAGGTAGATCGATAGAGATAGGTAGGTAGGTAGATAGATAGATAGATAGAGATAGGTAGGTAGGTAGATTGATAGATACAGATAGGTAGGTAGCTAGATAGATAGATACAGATAGGTAGGTAGGTAGATAGATAGCTAGACATAGGTAGGTAGGTAGATTGATAGATACAGATAGGTAGGTAGGTAGATAGATACAGATAGGTAGGTAGGTAGATAGATAGATAGAGATAGGTAGGTAGGTAGATAGATAAATACAGATAGGTAGGTAGGTAGGTAGATAGATAGAGATAGGTAGGTAGGTAGATAGATAGATAGATAGAGATAGGCAGGTAGGTAGATTGATAGATACAGATAGGTAGGTAGGAAGATAGATAGATACAGATTGGTAGGTAGGTAGATAGATAAATACAGATAGGTAGGTAGGTAGATAGATAGATAGATAGATAGATAGATAGATAGATAGATAGATAGATAGATAGATAGATAGAGATAAGTAGGTAGGTAGGTTGATAGATACAGATAGGTAGGTTGGTAGATAGATAGATAGAGATAGATAGGTAGGTAGATTGATAGAGACAGATAGGTAGGTAGGTAGATAGATAGATAGAGATAGGTACGTAGGTAGATTGATAGATACAGATAGGTAGGTAGGTAGATAGATATATACAGATAGGTAGGTAGGTAGATTGATAGATACAGATAGGTAGGTAGGTAGATTGATAGATACAGATAGGTAGGTAGGTAGATTGATAGATAGAGATAGGTAGGTAGATAGATAGATAGATAGATAGATAGATAGATAGATAGATAGATAGATAGATAGATAGATAGAGATAGGTAGGTAGGTAGATTGATAGATACAGATAGGTAGGTAGGTAGATAGATAGATAGATACAGATAGGTAGATAGGTAGATTGATAGATACAGATAGGTAGGTAGGTAGATAGATAGATAGAGATAGGTAGGTAGGTAGATAGATAGATACAGATAGGTAGGTAGGTAGATAGATAGATAGAGATAGATAGGTAGGTAGATTGATAGAGACAGATAGGTAGTAGGTAGATAGATAGATAGAGATAGGTAGGTAGGTAGATTGATAGATACAGATAGGTAGGTAGGTAGATAGATAGATACTGATAGGTAGGTAGGTAGATAGATACAGATAGGTAGGTAGGTAGATAGATAGATACAGATAGGTAGGTAGGTAGATTGATAGATAGAGATAAGTAGGTAGGTAGATAGATAGATAGAGATAGGTAGGTAGGTAGGTAGGTAGATAGAGATAGGTAGGTAGGTAGATAGATAGATAGAGATAGATAGGTAGGTAGATTGATAGAGACAGATAGGTAGGTAGGTAGATTGATAGATACAGATAAGTAGGTATGTAGATTGATAGATACAGATAGGTAGGTAGGTAGATAGATAGATACAGATAGGTAGGTAGGTAGATAGATAGATACAGACAGGTAGGTAGGTAGATAGATAGATACAGATATGTAGGTAGGTAGATAGATAGATAGATAGATAGATAGATAGATAGATAGATAGATAGATAGATAGATAGATAGATAGATAGAGATAGGTAGGTAGTTAGGTAGATAGATAGAGATAGGTAGGTAGGTAGATAGATAGATAGAGATAGATAGGTAGGTAGATTCATAGATACAGATAGGTAGGTAGGTAGATAGATAGATAGATAGATAGATAGATATAGGTAGGTAGGTAGATAGATAGCGATAGGTAGGTAGGTAGGTAGATAGATAGATAGATAGATAGATAGATAGAGATAGATAGGTAGGTAGATTGATAGATACAGATAGGTAGGTAGGTAGATAGATAGATACACATAGGTAGGTAGGTAGATAGATAGATAGAGATAGGTAGGTAGGTAGATTGATAGATAGATAGATAGATAGATAGATAGATAGATAGATAGATAGATAGATAGATAGATAGAGATAAGTAGGTAGGTAGGTTGATAGATACAGATAGGTAGGTTGGTAGATAGATAGATAGAGATAGATAGGTAGGTAGATTGATAGAGACAGATAGGTAGGTAGGTAGATAGATAGATAGAGATAGGTACGTAGGTAGATTGATAGATACAGATAGGTAGGTAGGTAGATAGATATATACAGATAGGTAGGTAGGTAGATTGATAGATACAGATAGGTAGGTAGGTAGATTGATAGATACAGATAGGTAGGTAGGTAGATTGATAGATAGAGATAGGTAGGTAGATAGATAGATAGATAGATAGATAGATAGATAGATAGATAGATAGATAGATAGATAGAGATAGGTAGGTAGGTAGATTGATAGATACAGATAGGTAGGTAGGTAGATAGATAGATAGATACAGATAGGTAGATAGGTAGATTGATAGATACAGATAGGTAGGTAGGTAGATAGATAGATAGAGATAGGTAGGTAGGTAGATAGATAGATACAGATAGGTAGGTAGGTAGATAGATAGATAGAGATAGATAGGTAGGTAGATTGATAGAGACAGATAGGTAGTAGGTAGATAGATAGATAGAGATAGGTAGGTAGGTAGATTGATAGATACAGATAGGTAGGTAGGTAGATAGATAGATACTGATAGGTAGGTAGGTAGATAGATACAGATAGGTAGGTAGGTAGATAGATAGATACAGATAGGTAGGTAGGTAGATTGATAGATAGAGATAAGTAGGTAGGTAGATAGATAGATAGAGATAGGTAGGTAGGTAGGTAGGTAGATAGAGATAGGTAGGTAGGTAGATAGATAGATAGAGATAGATAGGTAGGTAGATTGATAGAGACAGATAGGTAGGTAGGTAGATTGATAGATACAGATAAGTAGGTATGTAGATTGATAGATACAGATAGGTAGGTAGGTAGATAGATAGATAGAGATAGGTAGGTAGTTAGGTAGATAGATAGAGATAGGTAGGTAGGTAGATAGATAGATAGAGATAGATAGGTAGGTAGATTCATAGATACAGATAGGTAGGTAGGTAGATAGATAGATAGATAGATAGATAGATAGATATAGGTAGGTAGGTAGATAGATAGCGATAGTTAGGTAGGTAGGTAGATAGATAGATAGATATATAGATAGAGATAGATAGGTAGGTAGATTGATAGATACAGATAGGTAGGTAGGTAGATAGATAGATACACATAGGTAGGTAGGTAGATAGATAGATAGAGATAGGTAGGTAGGTAGATTGATAGATAGATAGATAGATAGATAGATAGATAGATAGATAGATAGATAGATAGATAGATAGATAGATAGATAGATAGATAGATAGATAGAGATAGGTAGGCAGGTAGGTAGATAGAGATAGATAGGTAGGTAGATTGATAGAGACAGATAGGTAGATAGGTAGATTGATAGATACAGATAGGTAGGTAGGTAGATAGATAGATAGAGATAGGTAGGTAGGTAGATAGATAGATACAGATAGGTAGGTAGGTAGATAGATAGATAGAGATAGATAGGTAGGTAGATTGATAGAGACAGATAGGTAGGTAGGTAGATAGATAGATAGAGATAGGTAGGTAGGTAGATTGATAGATACAGATAGGTAGGTAGGTAGATAGATAGATACTGATAGGTAGGTAGGTAGATAGATACAGATAGGTAGGTAGGTAGATAGATAGATACAGATAGGTAGGTAGGTAGATTGATAGATAGAGATAAGTAGGTAGGTAGATAGATAGATAGAGATAGGTAGGTAGGTAGGTAGATAGATAGAGATAGGTAGGTAGGTAGATAGATAGATAGAGATAGATAGGTAGGTAGATTGATAGAGACAGATAGGTAGGTAGGTAGATTGATAGATACAGATAAGTAGGTATGTAGATTGATAGATACAGATAGGTAGGTAGGTAGATAGATAGATACAGATAGGTAGGTAGGTAGATAGATAGATACAGACAGGTAGGTAGGTAGATAGATAGATACAGATATGTAGGTAGGTAGATAGATAGATAGATAGATAGATAGATAGATAGATAGATAGATAGATAGATAGATAGATAGATAGATAGAGATAGGTAGGTAGGTAGGTAGATAGATAGAGATAGGTAGGTAGGTAGATAGATAGATAGAGATAGATAGGTAGGTAGATTGATAGATACAGATAGGTAGGTAGGTAGATAGATAGATAGATAGATAGATATAGGTAGGTAGGTAGATAGATAGCGATAGGTAGGTAGGTAGGTAGATAGATAGATAGATAGAGATAGATAGGTAGGTAGATTGATAGATACAGATAGGTAGGTAGGTAGATAGATAGATACACATAGGTAGGTAGATAGATAGATAGATAGATAGATAGATAGATAGATAGATAGATAGATAGATAGATAGATAGAGATAGGTAGGCAGGTAGGTAGATAGATAGAGATAGATAGGTAGGTAGATTGATAGAGACAGATAGGTAGGTAGGTAGATTGATAGATACAGATAGGTAGGTAGGTAGATAGATAGATACAGATAGGTAGGTAGGTAGATAGATAGATACAGATAGGTAGGTAGGTCGATAGATAGATAGAGATAGGTAGGTAGGTAGGTAGATACATAGAGATAGGTAGGTAGGTAGATAGATAGATAGAGATATTAGGTAGGTAGATTGATAGATACAGATAGGTAGGTAGGTAGATAGATAGATAGAGATAGGTAGGTAGGTAGATTGATAGAGACAGATAGGTAGGTAGGTAGATAGATAGATAGAGATAGGTAGGTAGGTAGATTGATAGATACAGATAGGTAGGTAGGTAGATAGATAGATACAGGTAGGTAGGTAGGTAGATTGATAAATAGAGATAGGTAGGCAGGTAGATAGATAGATAGAGATAAGAAGGTAGGTAGATTGATAGATGCAGATAGGTAGGTAGGTAGATAGATAGATAGAGATAGGTAGGTAGGTAGATAGATAGATACAGATAGGTAGGTAGGTAGATAGACAGATAGAGATAGATAGGTAGGTAGATTGATAGAGACAGATAGGTAGGTAGGTAGATAGATAGATAGAGATAGGTAGGTAGGTAGATTGATAGATACAGATAGGTAGGTAGGTAGATAGATAGACACAGATAGGTAGGTAGGTAGATAGATACAGATAGGTAGGTAGGTAGATTGATAGATAGAGATAGGTAGGTAGGTAGATAGATAGATAGAGATAGGTAGGTAGGTAGATAGATAGATAGAGATAGGTAGGTAAGTAGATTGATAGATACAGATAGGTAGGTAGGTAGATAGATAGATAGAGATAGGTAGGTAGGTAGATTGATCGAGACAGATAGGTAGGTAGGTAGATAGATAGATAGAGATAGGTAGGTAGGTAGATTGATAGATACAGATAGGTAGGTAGGTAGATAGATAGATACAGATAGGTAGGTAGGTAGATTGATAAATAGAGATAGGTAGGCAGGTAGATAGATAGATAGAGATAAGTAGGTATGTAGATTGATAGATACAGATAGGTAGGTAGGTAGATTGATAGATAGATAGATAGATAGATAGATAGATAGATAGATAGATAGATAGATAGATAGAGAGAGAGAGAGAGAGAGACAGGTAGGTAGGTAGGTAGTTAGATAGAGATAGATAGGTAGGTAGATTGATAGAGACAGGTAGGTAGGTAGATTGATAGATACAGATAGGTAGGTAGGTAGATAGATAGATACAGATAGGTAGGTAGGTAGATAGATAGATACAGATAGGTAGGTAGGTAGATAGATAGATACAGATATGTAGGTAGATAGATAGATAGATAGAGATAGGTAGGTAGGTAGGTAGATACATAGAGATAGGTAGGTAGGTAGATAGATAGATAGAGATAGGTAGGTAAGTAGATTGATAGATACAGATAGGTAGGTAGGTAGATAGATAGATAGAGATAGGTAGGTAGGTAGATTGATCGAGACAGATAGGTAGGTAGGTAGATAGATAGATAGAGATAGGTAGGTAGGTAGATTGATAGATACAGATAGGTAGGTAGGTAGATAGATAGATACAGATAGGTAGGTAGGTAGATTGATAAATAGAGATAGGTAGGCAGGTAGATAGATAGATAGAGATAAGTAGGTATGTAGATTGATAGATACAGATAGGTAGGTAGGTAGATAGATAGACAGAGATAGGTAGGTAGGTAGATAGACAGATAGAGATAGGTAGGTAGGTAGATAGATAGATACAGATAGGTAGGTAGGTAGATAGATAGATAGATAGAGATAGATAGGTAGGTAGATTGATAGAGACAGATAGGTAGGTAGGTAGGTAGATAGATAGATAGAGATAGGTAGGTAGGTAGATTGATTGATACAGATAGGTAGGTAGGTAGATAGATAGATACAGATAGGTAGGTAGGTAGATAGATAGATACAGATAGGTAGGTAGGTAGATAGATAGATACAGATATGTAGGTAGGTAGATAGATAGATAGAGATAGGTAGGTAGGTAGGTAGATACATAGAGATAGGTAGGTAGGTAGATAGATAGATAGAGATAGGTAGGTAGGTAGATTTATAGATACAGATAGGTAGGTAGGTAGATAGATAGATAGAGCTAGGTAGGTAGGTAGATTGATAGAGACAGATAGGTAGGTAGGTAGATAGATAGATAGAGATAGGTAGGTAGGTAGATTGATAGATACAGATAGGTAGGTAGATAGATAGATAGAGATAGGTAGGTAGGTAGATTGATAGATAGAGATAGGTAGGTAGATAGATAGATACAGATAGGTAGGTAGGTAGATAGATAGATAGAGATAGATAGGTAGGTAGATTGATAGAGACAGATAGGTAGGTAGGTAGATAGATAGATAGAGATAGGTAGGTAGGTAGGTAGATTGATAGATACAGATAGGTAGGTAGGTAGATAGATAGACAGAGATAGGTAGGTAGGTAGATAGATAGATAGAGATAGGTAGGTAGGTAGATAGATAGATACAGATAGGTAGGTAGGTAGATAGATAGATAGAGATAGATAGGTAGGTAGATTGATAGAGACAGATAGGTAGGTAGGTAGATAGATAGATAGAGATAGGTAGGTAGGTAGATTGATAGATACAGATAGGTAAGTAGGTAGATAGATAGATACAGATAGGTAGGTAGGTAGGTAGATAGATAGATACAGATAGGTAGGTAGGTAGATAGATAGATACAGATATGTAGGTAGGAAGATAGATAGATAGAGATAGGTAGGTAGGTAGATACATAGAGATAGGTAGGTAGGTAGATAGATAGAGATAGGTAGTAGGTAGATTGATAGATACAGATAGGTAGGTAGGTAGATAGATAGATAGAGATAGGTAGGTAGGTAGATTGATAGAGACAGATAGGTAGGTAGGTAGATAGATAGATAGAGATAGGTAGGTACGTAGATTGATAGATACAGATAGGTAGGTAGGTAGATAGATAGATAGAGATAGGTAGGTAGGTAGATTGATAAATAGAGAAAGGTAGGCAGGTAGATAGATAGATAGAGATAAGTAGGTAGGTAGATTGATAGATACAGATAGGTAGGTAGGTAGATAGATAGATAGAGATAGGTAGGTAGGTAGATAGATAGATAGAGATAGGTAGGTAGATAGATAGATACAGATAGGTAGGTAGGTAGATAGATAGATAGAGATAGATAGGTAGGTAGATTGATAGAGACAGATAGGTAGGTAGGTAGATAGATAGATAGATAGATATAGGTAGGTAGGTAGATTGATAGATACAGATAGGTAGGTAGGTAGATAGATAGATAGAGATAGGTAGGTAGGTAGATTGATAGATAGAGAAAGGTAGGCAGGTAGATAGATAGATAGAGATAAGTAGGTAGGTAGATTGATAGATAGAGATAGGTAGGTAGGTAGATAGATAGATAGAGATAGGTAGGTAGATAGATAGATACAGATAGGTAGGTAGGTAGATAGATAGATAGAGATAGGTAGGTAGGTAGATTGATAGAGACAGATAGGTAGGTAGGTAGATAGATAGATAGATAGATATAGGTAGGTAGGTAGATTGATAGATACAGATAGGTAGGTAGGTAGATAGATAAATACAGATAGGTAGGTAGGTAGATTGATAGATACAGATAGGTAGGTAGGTAGATTGATAGATAGAGATAGGTAGGTAGGTAGATAGATAGATAGAGATAGGTAGGTAGGTAGATAGATAAATACAGATAGGTAGCTAGGTAGATTGATAGATACAGATAGGTAGGTAGGTAGATTGATAGATACAGATAGGTAGGTAGGTAGATTGATAGATACAGATAGGTAGGTAGGTAGATTGATAGATACAGATAGGTAGGTAGGTAGATAGATAGATACAGATAGGTAGGTAGGTTGATATATACAGATAGGTAGGTAGGTAGATTGATAGATACAGATAGGTAGGTAGGTAGATAGATAGATAGAGATAGATAGGTAGGTAGATTGATAGAGACAGATAGGTAGGTAGGTAGATAGATAGATAGAGATAGGTAGGTTGGTAGATTGATAGATACAGATAGGTAGGTAGGTAGATAGATAAATACAGATAGGTAGGTAGGTAGATTGATAGATACAGATAGGTAGGTAGGTAGATTGATAGATACAGATAGGTAGATAGGTAGATTTATAGATAGAGATAGGTAGGTAGGTAGATAGATAGATAGAGATAGGTAGATAGGTAGGTAGATAGATAGAGATAGGTAGGTAGGTAGATAGATAGAGATAGATAGGTAGGTAGATTGATAGAGACAGATAGGTAGGTAGGTAGATTGGTAGATACAGATAGGTAGGTAGGTAGATTGATAGATACAGATAGGTAGGTAGGTAGATAGATAGATACAGATAGGTAGGTAGGTAGATAGATAGATACAGATATGTAGGTAGGTAGATAGATAGATAGATAGAGATAGGTAGGTAGGTAGGTAGATAGATAGAGATAGGTAGGTAGGTAGATAGATAGATAGAGATAGGTAGGTAGGTAGATTGATAGATACAGATAGGTAGGTAGGTAGATAGATAGATAGAGATAGGTAGGTAGGTAGATTGATAGAGACAGATAGGTAGGTAGGTAGATAGATAGATAGAGATAGGTAGGTAGGTAGATTGATAGATACAGATAGGTAGGTAGGTAGATAGATAGATAGAGATAGGTAGGTAGGTAGATTGATAAATAGAGATAGGTAGGCAGGTAGATAGATAGATAGAGATAAGTAGGTAGGTAGATTGATAGATACAGATAGGTAGGTAGATAGATAGATAGATAGAGATAGGTAGGTAGGTAGATAGATAGATAGAGATAGGTAGGTAGATAGATAGATACAGATAGGTAGGTAGGTAGATAGATAGATAGAGATAAATAGGTAGGTAGATTGATAGAGACAGATAGGTAGGTAGGTAGATTGATAGATACAGATAGGTAGGTAGGTAGATAGATAGATACAGATAGGTAGGTAGGTAGATAGATAGATAGAGATAGATAGGTAGGTAGATTGATAGAGACAGATAGGTAGGTAGGTAGATAGATAAATACAGATAGGTAGGTAGGTAGATTGATAGATACAGATAGGTAGGTAGGTAGATTGATAGATAGAGATAGGTAGGTAGGTAGATAGATAGATAGAGATAGGTAGGTAGGTAGATAGATAAATACAGATAGGTAGGTAGGTAGATTGATAGATACAGATAGGTAGGTAGGTAGATAGATAAATACACATAGGTAGGTAGGTAGATAGATAGATAGAGATAGGTAGGTAGGTAGATTGATAGATAGATAGATAGATAGATAGATAGATAGATAGATAGATAGATAGATAGATAGAGATAGGTAGGCAGGTAGGTAGATAGATAGAGATAGATAGGTAGGTAGATTGATAGAGACAGATAGGTAGGTAGGTAGATTGATAGATACAGATAGGTAGGTAGGTAGATAGATAGATACAGATAGGTAGGTAGGTAGATAGATAGATACAGATAGGTAGGTAGGTAGATAGATAGATACAGATATGTAGGTAGGTAGATAGATAGATAGAGATAGGTAGGTAGGTAGGTAGATACATAGAGATAGGTAGGTAGGTAGATAGATAGATAGAGATATTAGGTAGGTAGATTGATAGATACAGATAGGTAGGTAGGTAGATAGATAGATAGAGATAGGTAGGTAGGTAGATTGATAGAGACAGATAGGTAGGTAGGTAGATAGATAGATAGAGATAGGTAGGTAGGTAGATTGATAGATATAGATAGGTAGGTAGGTAGATAGATAGATACAGATAGGTAGGTAGGTAGATTGATAAATAGAGATAGGTAGGCAGGTAGATAGATAGATAGAGATAAGTAGGTAGGTAGATTGATAGATACAGATAGGTAGGTAGGTAGATAGATAGATAGAGATAGGTAGGTAGGTAGATAGATAGATACAGATAGGTAGGTAGGTAGATAGATAGATAGAGATAGATAGGTAGGTAGATTGATAGAGACAGATAGGTAGGTAGGTAGATAGATAGATAGAGATAGGTAGGTAGGTAGATTGATAGATACAGATAGGTAGGTAGATAGATAGATAGACACAGATAGGTAGGTAGGTAGATAGATACAGATAGGAAGGTAGGTAGATTGATAGATAGAGATAGGTAGGTAGGTAGATAGATAGATAGAGATAGGTAGGTAGGTAGATAGATAGAGATAGGTAGGTAGGTAGATAGATAGAGATAGATAGGTAGGTAGATTGATAGAGACAGATAAATAGGTAGGTAGATTGATAGATACAGATAAGTAGGTAGGTAGATTGATAGATACAGATAGGTAGGTAGGTAGATAGATAGATACAGATATGTAGGTAGATAGATAGATAGATAGATAGATAGATAGATAGATAGATAGATAGATAGATAGATAGATAGATAGAGATAGGTAGGTAGGTAGGTAGGTAGGTAGGTAGATAGAGATAGGTAGGTAGGTAGATAGATAGATAGATAGATAGATAGATAGATAGATAGATAGATAGATAGATAGATAGATAGATAGATAGATAGAGATAGGTAGGTAGATTGATAGATACAGATAGGTAGGTAGGTAGATAGATAGATAGATAGATACAGATAGGTAGGTAGGTAGATAGATAGAGATAGGTAGGAAGGTAGATAGATAGATAGAGATAGATAGGTAGGTAGATTGATAGATACAGATAGGTAGGTAGGTAGATAGATAGATAGAGATAGGTAGGTAGGTAGATAGATAAATACAGATAGGTAGGTAGGTAGATTGATAGATACAGATAGGTAGGTAGGTAGATTGATAGATACAGATAGGTAGGTAGGTAGATTGATAGATACAGATAGGTAGGTAGGTAGATAGATAGATAGAGATAGGTAGGTAGGTAGATTGATAGATACAGATAGGTAGGTAGGTAGATAGATAGATACAGATAGGTAGGTAGGTTGATATATACAGATAGGTAGGTAGGTAGATTGATAGATACAGATAGGTAGGTAGGTAGATAGATAGATAGAGATAGATAGGTAGGTAGATTGATAGAGACAGATAGGTAGGTAGGTAGATAGATAGATAGATAGAGATAGGTAGGTTGGTAGATTGATAGATACAGATAGGTAGGTAGGTAGATAGATAAATACAGATAGGTAGGTAGGTAGATTGATAGATACAGATAGGTAGGTAGGTAGATTGATAGATAGAGATAGGTAGGTAGGTAGATAGATAGATAGAGATAGGTAGATAGGTAGGTAGATAGATAGAGATAGGTAGGTAGGTAGATAGATAGAGATAGATAGGTAGGTAGATTGATAGAGACAGATAGGTAGGTAGGTAGATTGGTAGATACAGATAGGTAGGTAGGTAGATTGATAGATACAGATAGGTAGGTAGGTAGATAGATAGATACAGATAGGTAGGTAGGTAGATAGATAGATACAGATATGTAGGTAGGTAGATAGATAGATAGAGATAGGTAGGTAGGTAGGTAGATAGATAGAGATAGGTAGGTAGGTAGATAGATAGATAGAGATATGTAGGTAGGTAGATTGATAGATACAGATAGGTAGGTAGGTAGATAGATAGATAGAGATAGGTAGGTATGTAGATTGATAGAGACAGATAGGTAGGTAGGTAGATAGATAGATAGAG
>CM077928.1:1785000-1787500 GCA_039797435.1 Crotalus adamanteus
AGGTAGATAGATAGATAGAGATAGGTAGGTAGGTAGGTAGATACATAGAGATAGGTAGGTAGGTAGATAGATAGATAGAGATAGGTAGGTAAGTAGATTGATAGATACAGATAGGTAGGTAGGTAGATAGATACAGATAGGTAGGTAGGTAGATTGATCGAGACAGATAGGTAGGTAGGTAGATAGATAGATAGAGATAGGTAGGTAGGTAGATTGATAGATATAGATAGGTAGGTAGGTAGATAGATAGATACAGATAGGTAGGTAGGTAGATTGATAAATAGAGATAGGTAGGCAGGTAGATAGATAGATAGAGATAAGTAGGTAGATAGATTGATAGATACAGATAGGTAGGTAGGTAGATAGATAGATAGAGATAGGTAGGTAGGTAGATAGATAGATACAGATAGGTAGGTAGGTAGATAGATAGATACAGATAGGTAGGTAGGTAGATAGATAGATACAGATAGGTAGGTAGGTAGATAGATAGATAGAGATAGGTAGGTAGGTAGGTAGATACATAGAGATAGGTAGGTAGGTAGATAGATAGATAGAGATATTAGGTAGGTAGATTGATAGATACAGATAGGTAGGTAGGTAGATTGATAAATAGAGATAGGTAGGCAGGTAGATAGATAGATAGAGATAAGTAGGTAGGTAGATTGATAGATACAGATAGGTAGGTAGGTAGATAGATAGATAGAGATAGGTAGGTAGGTAGATAGATAGATACAGATAGGTAGGTAGGTAGATAGATAGATAGAGATAGATAGGTAGGTAGATTGATAGAGACAGATAGGTAGGTAGGTAGATAGATAGATAGAGATAGGTAGGTAGGTAGATTGATAGATACAGATAGGTAGGTAGATAGATAGATAGACACAGATAGGTAGGTAGGTAGATAGATACAGATAGGAAGGTAGGTAGATTGATAGATAGAGATAGGTAGGTAGGTAGATAGATAGATAGAGATAGGTAGGTAGGTAGGTAGGTAGATAGATAGAGATAGGTAGGTAGGTAGATAGATAGATAGAGATAGATAGGTAGGT
The DNA here is from genome assembly GCA_039797435.1 of Crotalus adamanteus. Taxonomy (NCBI): domain Eukaryota; kingdom Metazoa; phylum Chordata; class Lepidosauria; order Squamata; family Viperidae; genus Crotalus; species Crotalus adamanteus. The sequence goes on from CM077928.1 coordinate 1,786,050, forward strand.
AGATTGATAGAGACAGATAAATAGGTAGGTAGATTGATAGATACAGATAAGTAGGTAGGTAGATTGATAGATACAGATAGGTAGGTAGGTAGATAGATAGATACAGATATGTAGGTAGATAGATAGATAGATAGATAGATAGATAGATAGATAGATAGATAGATAGATAGAGATAGGTAGGTAGGTAGGTAGGTAGATAGATAGAGATAGGTAGGTAGGTAGGTAGATAGATAGATAGATAGATAGATAGATAGATAGATAGATAGATAGATAGAGATAGGTAGGTAGATTGATAGATACAGATAGGTAGGTAGATAGATAGATAGATAGATACAGATAGGTAGGTAGGTATATAGATAGAGATAGGTAGGAAGGTAGATAGATAGATAGAGATAGATAGGTAGGTAGATCTATAGATACAGATAGGTAGGTAGGTAGATAGATAGATAGAGATAGGTAGGTAGGTAGATAGATAAATACAGATAGGTAGGTAGGTAGATTGATAGATACAGATAGGTAGGTAGGTAGATTGATAGATACAGATAGGTAGGTAGGTAGATTGATAGATACAGATAGGTAGGTAGGTAGATAGATAGATACAGATAGGTAGGTAGGCTGATGTATACAGATAGGTAGGTAGGTAGATTGATAGATACAGATAGGTAGGTAGGTAGATAGATAGATAGAGATAGATAGGTAGGTAGATTGATAGAGACAGATAGGTAGGTAGGTAGATAGATAGATAGAGATAGGTAGGTTGGTAGATTGATAGATACAGATAGGTAGGTAGGTAGATAGATAAATACAGATAGGTAGGTAGGTAGATTGATAGATACAGATAGGTAGGTAGGTAGATTGATAGATACAGATAGGTAGGTAGGTAGATTGATAGATAGAGATAGGTAGGTAGGTAGATAGATAGATAGAGATAGGTGGATAGGTAGGTAGATAGATAGAGATAGGTAGGTAGGTAGATAGATAGAGATAGATAGGTAGGTAGATTGATAGAGACAGATAGGTAGGTAGGTAGATTGGTAGATACAGATAGGTAGGTAGGTAGATTGATAGATACAGATAGGTAGGTAGGTAGATAGATAGATACAGATAGGTAGGTAGGTAGATAGATAGATACAGATATGTAGGTAGGTAGATAGATAGATAGATAGAGATAGGTAGGTAGGTAGGTAGATAGATAGAGATAGGTAGGTAGGTAGATAGATAGATAGAGATAGGTAGGTAGGTAGATTGATAGATACAGATAGGTAGGTAGGTAGATAGATAGATAGAGATAGGTAGGTAGGTAGATTGATAGAGACAGATAGGTAGGTAGGTAGATAGATAGATAGAGATAGGTAGGTAGGTAGATTGATAGATACAGATAGGTAGGTAGGTAGATAGATAGATAGAGATAGGTAGGTAGGTAGATTGATAAATAGAGATAGGTAGGCAGG